>JASAMV010002777.1:0-25083 GCA_030248065.1 Rhynchonema sp. JSB1_4
TATAACCATGCAACTCACAAATTCTCAGTGGGTGCCAATTTCCGCTTTTCCAGCCACGATGTGGCACGAAGCAGCTGTTTCGGTGTGAGAATGTTGTTAGAATCTTTCGGGTTTTGTAAGTGATAATTAGAAATGACGTGATGGCATGAAAACCGAAACGGCTGCAATTGTTCACACAGCGCAGTGTCCCCAGTTTCTCACAGCAGGCATTTGAAAATTTACTACAATCGCACAAAATAGGTACCATTTGGGGTGTTGCCACTTTCCATAATCGGCCACAAATAAACACACCAATACATAATGTACGTGTGCCGTGTGCGTACATACATACAATTGCATAATCCCACAATATTGCAAACAATTTGTAGTTCGCACTGTCACCTATTATGTACAAAGGTGATGACCACCCGTACACACAAGGTGGTACTCAAGTGGCGAGCAAAGCGCACGCCCGCGCAAAGCGTCAATTGTGTCGACAAACTTGCCTGTAATCGAATGCCATCCATTTTTCGGTTCGGTGTGGCAGTTTCAAATTTCGGAAATCATCGTTTCCGCATTACACACACGCACACTATACAGTCATCACCATCGGAATGCGAATCACGTAGCGCAATTACCCAAACACCATGTGGCTGCTGGTGTTGTTACTAACGATCGGTACTGTTGTAGTCGGCCGTTACCACATCGGCGATGATACCGTACCCTCGCTGCCCTCCATTACCTCCAACTATACCGTATACCCGTGCAGCAACATTAATGTTTCACAACGCTGCCATGTATGCCCGGTGTCGCATGTGCACGGTTGTTGTCAGCCGACGGTGCTTCGACGACTGAACAAGTTCCTGCTCGACCCCACCATTCCAGCGACATTGCGTCGTGCTGTGCGCAAGGGCGTGTTTGATCGTGTCAGCATGGATTCGATCAGATTACTGCCCCGGTTCCTGTTACGTCGAATGCACGCGTGCGCGTTGCGCAGCTTCACAGCTCGACACGTCATCGAACTGGTCAAGGCCAATCCTGATGGCATCTACTCAGCTGCTCGCGTGTTGCACGCCATTGACCGGGATGCATTTGATGCTGCCTTTGACCACATTGCTGGACACGCGCCTGATCGAGTGTACTCGACGTCAATCTATCGATTGTTCATGAACACGGCCAGAACAAAATGGGGTCCCTACGCCAAATGGCCGCTGAATTCGACGCATTTTGTCAAGAACTGGCTGCATGTCGCTCCCTGTTCGGCGTTCTACGACCTGCCCTGGGGCATTCTCAGTCAAATCACCAACATCGACCAGCTGACTGCCTGTCAACGACTGCAGCTGCGCGATCGTGTGTTTCTGTCGAGTGATGTTTCAAACGGCGTCACACCAGTGCTACGCCATCTCGGCATTGCCGAATTGCCTCCCTCGGTGCTGCTGATGTTTCCCACGAACGTTGTGCAAAATGAACACTTTCTCCGAGTGGTCACCGCACAATTTCAGCACGACGTGCAGATCAAGGTTGGATTTGTGTGTTCTTTGGTCGATTTGTGTGTGTATCGCATTGGCCATGGGAACCGCATTAGAGTCCACAGATTCCTGGTCGCTGCTCATGTGTGTCACAGAGTGGTGCCTGGTTTGGTGATCACCAGCCACCAATTGCAGGCGTTGTGGTCGAAAATATCGATGGACGGAATCGAGCTGCGGCCGCGTTTGATCGAGTCGATCAACGAACGTGCTTTGGCGCAAATACCACCCGAAATGTTGACGTTGTTGGCTGATGAAGGGTTGCTGAATGACACGCACATCAGACAGTTGTTGACGCACGCCATTTGCAATCGGGACAACACAAGGACGGCGAACATGGTGGGCTTGTGGTGCTTTAATTATGAGATAAACAATTTCTTCATATATTGTATGTAGTTCATTATAACAAAATTGTGCGTTCTGCAATACAAGCAGCAAGCTTTCAACATTTGCACTACGATGTCGGATTGATAACATCATGTTATCATGCCCATCCACGACGGTTTTAAACGCAGACAAACATATATTTCCTGAAATAATAACCGACATAAAAACCAAATCGGCACGGAAGCCTGATACACGTGATTTGGATTACAGCTGTACCACCTGTTGGCGCCAATCACCAAATCGCCAATGCACTGGAATCCGGCCGACCTGAATCGTCTGGCTGAATGCACTCAACGAATGTCAGCAATGGACATGGCTAGGATTCTGCCGTCAACACTCGTCAATGCCGATTACACACGCATGTTTGGTGGCAAAATGGGCGCAATCACGTTCTTGCAGGTGCACACCACTATTGGGCTAGCAGATGTTTCACGATAAAATGTCGAACTTCAGTAATGTCAGACACCCAAAATATTACCGAACGCCAAACTTATAGGCGCAAATTGTGCTGGAGTCCCTTGTGTTGGGTCTGCGTCTCGATGCCCGAGCCTGGCCCATATCCAGTGCGCGACGTATTCCCGAGTGTTTGCTGCGTGGCGCATCGCCCGATCGATTGCATCAGCTGCCAGTGCACGTACTCATGGACTCGCTGATGTTTCAACGCATCGCCGCACAAACACAGTACATGTCACACGCACAGATCGTGACCATATTGCAGGTACAATGGCAGTCGAAATGATAGACCCATTCAGAACTATAATCTTTCGAAAATAACTGACTTTGAAAGTGAAGTGAAAGGCAAATAGAAACTCTAAGAGTCACCATTCCGACTGGCACTCCTGCCTGATTAAACTGACTGACAAACGATTGTATTCTTGCAGACGTACCGTCCAGCGCTGGCACAAATCAGTGGCGAACGTCAACTGTCATCGTCAATGATCGCACATTTGAGCTACATTGACATGCAGAATTGGACACTGTCCACGGTGGTGGCCTATGGCGATGCACTCACATGGGCGCAGAGCAATGCTTGGTGTGTGTGTGTGTGTGCGTAGTCAACAAAAGAAAGAAAAGAAAAAGACATGTTTTGCTCACTTTTAACTCCTGGCGTACAGTTTCTTATATTTCTTGGCAGTTTTTTAGGTTACGCAGCCTGCTGGCCTCACCCGAGGAAGCAGCCTTGCAGTTGACCAGTGTGGATGGGATTGGTGCGCTGTTCAACGGATTGGACTGTGAGCTGGTCAACAGACTGCCTGCTGACGAGCTGCCCACGTTGCTGGCGTTTCTCAAAGAGGTTTAGTGTAAATTTAGTTTATGAGCAAATTCTTTGATGATAAAGTTGTGTGTTCAGATGAACGTCTCCTCCATTCTGCCATCGGTATCCGAATGTCTCAAACAATCCTACATCGCATCCCTGATGGTCATGCAAGATACAACTGATGTTTCAAACGTGATCGCTGCATTGACACCTGCGCTGCTTGAGTCACTGCCAGGTTGGACAACGAACAGAGATGAACGTCGATCGTCGGCTGCGATCCAAGAAGGACTGATAGTCTTATGATGCCTGTGCATGACTTGTGCGTATACAGTAACTCAGTGGTGCCCTTATTTCAAGTCTCAATTTGCAGACCATGTCCTTCTGCGTTTCACGCCCACCGAACTGCTGTCAATGTCCCCGCATTCGTGCACCACCGTAATCTCATCAATCGGTCAGTCAAGTGACCATCGTCGTATTCGCTTGCAATTCGCTGCCGATCATCGCATTCAGTACATTCAATCGGCATTGATTTGTGTTCGTCGATATCGCCGATTACAAGGCGCCACTGACGAAACCCTGACAGACCCAATGACCGCGCTCACACTCCAATATCTGCTGAGTGAATTGCCGGTTGATGAGCTGAATCGAGTGAACGATTACATCTTTCGAACGTACATCGGTTATTTCATCACCAATTGTGCGCCTGATTCGAAAAGGCACGCGCTGCAGCACAAACTCGTGTCTGCGTTCGGTCCCATCGATCGGTGGACATCAATCGATATCGGTCGGATCGGCTGTTTGTTGTTCGAACTCGACATCGATCTAACCCCATTGATCAGCGATCACGCGTTGATCGATCATATTGATTCGCTGATTCGATGTTGGGATCAATCGCAATCCATCAATCAAGATTTCGATCGATTCTGCCAACGCGAACTGCCTGTCAGCGAATACGATCGAATGTTCGAGCGAATTACACTGATCAACAGCCGATTGGCGTTTCTCGCTGGTGATTTCCATTCGAATCCGTCATTGATTCACAACGCCACTTGTGACTGGCTGCGAACAACGGGCAGCGCTGTCAACTACTTGCCAGGTGGGGCCGGGAGTGAATTTTAGATGAATCCAATCCAAGTAAGGGATTGCACACAATGTGGTTGTCATGTCGTTCGGTTGCACTTCGGGCGATGTTCCACTCGAAAGCAGCCCGATATTTTCCAAGACTTTGAAAGATACACTTAATTTCAGCGGCATTGTTCAATTCGACCGACATCCTACCGATCGATCAATTGACACGATGTGTCCCATACCTGGGCACGCACAGCAATCTGCCATTAGCAACAGCACGCGTTGTGTTCATGCGATTGGTTAGGGAGTCGGGCATGCCTAGCATGGCTGAGCTGGCCACCATGGGATCGTTGCTCAAAGGCATGAATCTACCTGAACTGCAGTTGGTGGACTTTAGGTACAGTCTGTTGTGCTAAGGCTTTTTAATCTACTTGCTGGTAAAAAGGCAGCAGTTTTCGACACAGCAACTTAACAGTAACCCCAATTTGTCAGCGGTGCGCCCAATCTCGACCTGTTGGACGCGTTCGGGCGAGTGTCGGGCTGGTCACGTGACCAGTGCGAGCTGTTGGCACGCCGTGTCGTCCAAACCTATCACAATCCGACACTGGCATTGTGGCATGTTGAGCACATTGTCGCAGCTGGCACTGTCTTGTGCGGCATGCGGACAAGGGATTTGTTGTCGATCGACACTAATGCACTCATGCACGCCATTGTGCCTATTGGTCGGTGGATGTTTCACGTTTTACTATGCATATTGGGCATCAGGTGACAGTGCCCGTTTTGCCGACAATGCATACCCAGCAGTGCAGGGTGTTTTTGGTTACCAGTTTCGATTCGTATTCACAAACGAACGACCGACTAGGTCATCGTCAGTGCGAATACACCTGATGGCCACGTGATTCGAAAAGGACTACAAGTCAGTGTTATGCTCTAGCAAAACAGCACAACAATTTGGTCATGAAATTCGACTGTGTGAAGGCCTGCCTAATACGATTTTTAAAGCAGTATCAAGCATGGTAATCAGATCGGATATATAACTTGATTCCGAGACCTAAGCAAAAGGTCGTTCGAAAGACCTAACTCTTCAAACCGACATAAACGTTGTTCGCAGGCAGCCTCGTAGATATAGAATCAGCCTATATTCAAATACATACATCCGCACTATCAAACTAATCCGCTTCGATCCGTTCCGAAAACCAACTTTGATGTGCGAGTATTTTTCACCTTTGCCTCGTCTCGCAGGTGAGCAACTATCCGGATGCGATCGTGCCGAGGCTTTGTGGTCCCTTATGCGCGTGGCACTGCCCCAACTCGGTGCCCCCGATTCGTGGACTCCAGCCACCGTCAGCACCGTGGGTGTGCTATTGTCGGGTCTGACCATCCACGAACTGTCCATGGTCCCCCCTCACAGTCTGGCTGGTGTCTCATGTGCTGCATTGTCCGTCATGCATCCAGCCCAGTTGGAGGCACTCACTGATGCGCATCTGCAGGCCATCGGTGACCAGCTACTTCGTCAGTGCGCACCCAACACGGTGGCAGACTTCAAACTCGCTGAACGATCCAACTCATTGCTGTATAGGGACTCGTATTGGTTTGGGGATGGACTAAATGATGACCAGCGTGTTACGGTGATTGGAAGTGGGGGCACTGCAAATGGTCGGCAGTCAGCTTACGTTGTATTTGGTGCAGCCCTGTTGCTGCACTCGTGGGTATTTACTTCTTAGTTTATCAAAAATTGCAATTATTTATTTGTTAAAAGTAGTCTTTTGGCTTGCGCTTGAACCAGAAGATATAAATGTTGACGAAAAATGTGAGTGCTCTCGCTCTATGACCGTGTTTTGTTCTTGTCCTTACCGAAAAAAATATATGTACCAGAAATACAAGTTCCGTTATTTATTCTCACGTAGAAACAAGTCAATTTTCTGCAATTCAAGGGCACCAATCAGAATATTCTTTGTAAATAAATGGCATACATCTTATTCTGGCTCAATCATTACACGTCATAATCAAACAACGCGCAGTGTTGTGTCACCGACAAATGTAACACCACCGCCTTGAAACATTATTGAGAAAGTAAAGCACCGTATGAGCCGAACACTAATAACTTAGGTAGTACGTGTATAAAAGCAAAACTTATTTTCAAATGAGACAGCACAAAAAAGTTTCATGAGAAATTATGGTGCACCATGAAAGAAGTAATAAAGAAAGCAAAGCCAAATGTACTTTTGCTTATCAAAAATCAATCCAAAAATGATAAAACTTTGGAACATGTTCGAAAGCAATCAATAAAATGACGATCGATCAACAAAAATACAAACAGATGAACAAAATCAATCAATCGATATCGATAAGGCACGTGCAATTCACGATTCCCCTTCCGAGAGCTCGTCGTCGGACGTGATGGTGCCAACAAGATTGCCCATCGCTCGGCCAAGGTCGGCCGCCGTGTGCATCAGGGACTCCATGTGACGACCCGTCTGGTCTGCGCCTGAATCTGAAAGGACACGTAATAGTCGTCAGATGGGCGAACAACATTGATACGGTTGTATGTCGATGTACATGTGTGCACCTGCACCATGCCCCTCCGCACCCAACGCACCAGTGCCGGTGTCCTCTGCGTGTTGTGCAGTTGTGATCTGGAATGCTTGTGGTCTCAGTTGTGCACCAGCACTTGATGCAATGCTGCCTTGGTCGACTGGCAGACCGGGCGGTGATGTGGCCGACACCACTGAATCACGTGGCAGATCGCCCGATAGTTGTTGCTGCAATGATAATTGGGATGAAAGGACGGATAAGTCAGTCTGTGGCTTCAGTAGGGATACGCACGAACGTACAGAGCGTACAGTACCAGCCAACTATAATTCTGCCTCGCGGCAGCACGCGCCACGCACCACGCCCGACGCCCACACACAAAAGGGGCGGAGCACCACACCACCGCAAAAAAAAGCGCGCCGGGGGGGCCCCACCGCCCCCCGGCCGGCGCCCCCGCCCCCGGCCCGCACCAAAAACACACACCCACCACCCGCACCCCACACACCTTGTTTTATCCTGAAAAAACGTGGCCTTGGGACAGAGCAACTAGCGAGCTTGACACGGATGCCCTTGTTATCATGTTTACCAAATGTTATCATGTGAAGCATTTCGCCCTATTGAAGCTCAAGTTCCAGCTGCTAACAGGCAAGCACCTCAGCAATCAATCGTTTCAATCTCTGCAGCTGTGCATCCAGCTGCATGTTGTGTTCCTCCAGCACCCGACTCCGCTGCTCCAATCGCTGTTTGTGCTGCCGCAGGGCTCTGGCCTCGGTGAGCAGGTCCTCTTCAGACAACATTTCGGTCGGCGAAATCATCGACGGTGCACCGCCAGCAGATGTGGGCACGCCAGTCGACTGGGCTGCGTGCAGAACGGGCACG
This sequence comes from Rhynchonema sp. JSB1_4, assembly GCA_030248065.1. Classification (NCBI taxonomy): domain Eukaryota; kingdom Metazoa; phylum Nematoda; class Chromadorea; order Monhysterida; family Xyalidae; genus Rhynchonema; species Rhynchonema sp. JSB1_4. The sequence continues at coordinate 7,630 of JASAMV010002777.1, forward strand.
CCGTGGGGAAGCTGACCCATTGAACGGTAGCCGGATGAGACTGCAATTGTGCAACAGCGCTCAGATCGGTAGTAGTGCTCCCAAACAACAACTAAACAACTTCGCTGATCAAAACTGGTGGCATCAGAAAAGCTCGAAATGTTCAAAACTGAAAAAGTTTAATGACCACTGCATGTCCGATCTGATGAGATCTGCTTTTGCACTCACTCATCGACTGTCCCTGCGCACTGGTCCTCCTTCCCAACGAGCCATTGGTCATCAGATGTGGTGTGCTGGTGGCCTGTTGTATGCCCTGTTGGTTGTAGTTGCCCCGCAATCGGTCGTATTCCGCTTGCAACTGTCTGTTCTCATCCTCCAATTGTCTCAATAGATTGTCCAATTCTTCCTTTTGCATGTGATCGATTGTTCGCACGATTTGCGCCGGTGATTGGGGCACCCCTGTGCTGGTCACGTGACCATTGGACAACATCGGTGAGCCCATCGGTGTCGATTGACCGATTGGTATCGGGCCTGGACCCATCCGACTGAGGCTCGATGACAGATTAGCGATTGCATGATGTTCCCCTGGGTCACTTGGATGTGTGGTTGCCAATGTGCCATTGCTGGTCGTTGTTGATCGGGGTGCAATGCCCGCTAGACGTTGCCGACGCTCAAGTGTGTCCGCTGGAGTGGCAGAGTCCACTTCTTTCAGCCTGCAAACGGTGATCAATTGTATTTGGTGAGACTTCAAATTAGCCTTGATTATTCAGGCAATTGCAAGCTTAGGCCCCGAGCATACCGTGTGGCCATCGTATCCAACTTTCCATGCAGCTGTTCAGTGCGTGGGTTTGCGGGTGCTGTACCCCTTGTTTCCAGCGGTGCCCCTTCAGATACGGACTGCAAGGGCAGATAGCCGATTCGTGGGGATCGACTTCGTGATCGCAACAGTTTGTTCTTCAGCACTCGACCCAAATCGCGAACATCCTCGCCCGATGTGGTCTGCAGCATTTCTTTTGACAGTTTTTCTCTTGTGAATGTAATAAAAGAGAAAATCACCGCTGAACTCACAGCAACACAATACTCCTTCATCGGATGCAGTGGCTTGTGCGCTTTGGCCACTCGCTGCGAAAAGAAACAACTCTGGCACATGTCGAAATTGAAACATTTCAGGCAGCGATATCTGCAAGATATTATCTCAAATTCAGTTTGAGACCAACCAATGAAAAAGAAGAGAAAACCAACCTCATGCCGACGATGGGAAACATTTTGCAGACATTGCATTTCGCCTGATGTTTGCAGGTTTCCGAGGCGGCCACTCGATGTAGCACAGGCAGCCAGACCAGTGACTGGGGCTCGCATTTCAGCCAATCCAGATACTGCTCAACCGTGATCGTGTGCGGGTAATCGACCTGTAATTGCGTGTAACGGGCATTGCGTGTCCACGCAAAACTAACGATATCGAGCATGAGCAACAAAAAAGCTTTCGCGATATCTCCAAGCAAACATTTGATATCTGCAAGCCTTTTCCCTCTTGTTATCATGCCCATCTTCAAGCAGTTCATATGATTCGATGGCAATCCCACCCTGATTCGGACAAAACCAAACAAGCAACCAACCCTTTGGAAGCAACTGCGTACACTCGGCTCGACGTTCGTGCCACCAAAGGCAGCGACCTCACCAAGGAACTTTGGCACTTGAACACAGTCCCAGAGCAGTAGGGCCAACTTTTTGTTGTCAACGCCGACACCGCTGCTCGATACCAGATGGTACATGACTGGAAAATTGAGCAACTTTCAGTTTGAATGTAAAATAGTGGTGACAGAAATAATCGGAAAAATAGAAAAAATACGATGACTAACATTTATACTTGTCTTCGAGATCGGCACAGCACAACATGGACAGACAGACTTTGAGGGACAGCACGCGGATTGAGCCACTGCGCGCGCTGCAACAACAACAAAAATTTCCTTGTTATCATGCCCATTCAATAGATGTGACCGAAACCCAACTAACGAGTCATAAACGTTGAGCAGAAAGTTGAGGCACAAGTCAATGGCGAGGGGCAGCGATTTCAACAACTGCGGGTATTGCTGCTGCACGTGCTCGTAGATGGGCAACAACACCATCACCAATTCGGACACATCCAGTGCACCGTCATTGGCTTGTTTCAGGCCGGCCAGGTCGAATATACGCGATAGGTCGGGCAGACGGATTAGATCGACTGAAAGAGTAGATTTGTTCTATTAGGATGGCTTCAGCAGGAGACACAACGAAAACTGTACATTTTTACTAATGTGATCGAATGCCTGACTTGCACAGAGTTGGCCCAAGCCATCTCTGAACACTCTTCTGTACGCCGACACAACTGGCCTCATCAGAAGCAGACAACCGTGAAATAACAGCGAGCACTCACAAAACAGTCGTTTCTGCAGAGCCCGTAGTTTCATGCCGGTTCGATAGGCGGAGAATTTGACTTCGTTGAATTCGCACAGCCGGTTCATCAGCTCGGCCATTTTCGGATGATCCCAGCTGGTCTTTTCAGTCTCGTGACTAAAAAATGAACAAAAATTTGGCGAAAATACTAAAAAAACTGAAACTAGGTGTCACGAACTTTATGAAATACGGAACTCTGTTGGTGGATATGCCCCTTTCCCAGGGGTTGGTCACCGAGGCCATCAGGAAATGCTGGGAACTCGGACCAAAGTCTTTCAGTGCCGCCTCCAATGCGCTGATACGTTGTTGTGCAGCTGCTTCCAGTGCCTTGTAGCTGAAATTGGAATCGATCGGTTGGGAAACTGGGAATATTCAGCAAGCATGTAATGTAAGAATGGACCAGTATTCATTGGCTAGGCGGTGCACCAGCTGATCATCTGGTGTAGGTGCGTATTAAAGAGACCAGAGTGTGCCACCAAATGCCACCACAAAGTGTACAACAAAAGTCATTCGTTAGCCAACTGTACCGTTTATTCAATGCATCAAGGGTACGCGACGCAGCCGGACTCAGTTGCACGTTGTCAGCCAACAGTCGGGCGCACTGGTCGTTCACGTCATCAACGTACACGCGCACATTCACCAGTCGGTGTTTGAAGTTCTGTGAAACATCATTTTGTTGTTATTTTTCAATTCTCTTGAACAATTTGACGGTATCAATACCAGCATATCGGTAGCTCGTGCAAGAAACCAACCCCAAAGTACAGAACCAGCCCACCCCAAGACCATCATCCGGCGCGACAAGTACACAAACTTTCATGAGTCAGCGCTATGTAACTAATTTACAAAACGAAGACAGTACCCCAACCAACTTTAGCATCAGTCATCTGATGTGGCAGGTCCTCCAGTTGCACGTCCTTCACGGGCTTCCATGCGCGTTTGCTCGTCTCCAATTTGAGCAGATTGAGATCGCACGACTGAACGGCCTTATCGTAATGCGAAAATTGCTGAAACATCAACGAACTCTGTTACCCGAGTGCAAGTTGTTGTTGTTTGCCAGTATTTTGCACTCAAGCACTACCCAAAGTCTAAACAGACAATACTGCACGCACCGACAGGGCGTCCTCAATGATGCGATACCATCGATCGGTTTTCTCTTTCAGTTGTTTCCATTTGATGTCCAACGTGTCCGATTCGACCTTCAGCTGTTGCGCCAGACGACGCGCCGCGCGACGCACACTCGTTTCGGCTGAAACATCGAGTTTGTCCCTGATTTTCAAGGCAAAAAATGACGGTCCTGTGTGAACAAGGTAAAGAGGCAAGGCACTCACGATCATCATCCAACTCCGGGCTGCCGGCCATTGGTGAACGCAAGTCCTGCTGCACCAGATAGCTGTGCGTCATTTTGATCGTTTCACGGACCTGCGGCTCCTTTTGCTCGATTTCGTTGTTGAGACGCTGTAAAGTGTGCACTTGCATTGTCTCGCGCTCTGGTTACTGAACACACACGCATGACCGTCAAATGTGACGGTGTTCAACACCCGCAATCCAACAGTGAACGTCCATGAACGTCACCTTTATGAATGCCATCTGTTCAGTGACGTGCTCCAAGTCTCCGCCCACTGGTGACTGGTGCAGAATGGCTCGATCCTGGGTGTCCGTCCAATAGATGAACTCTTTGAGTGCGCCAGTCAAACGCTCCCATTCCTCCTGCGCCGATTCCAGTCGATTTCTGTACATGTGTGTTGGCTTGATGATGTTTCAGAGCAGGAGTCCGATTCCTGACAGTGGGTGTGACGAATTACTGACGATGTGCCCGGTCACCCACCTGACACTAATCGACCATTCATTCATCTGTCTCCATTGTGTGTTGAGTGTGTCCAGTCTGTGCATCATTGCTTGTCGCTCCGGGCCCTGGGCGTCCATCGAGTCACTCAACTTGGCGCCCATGTCACGAATGCTGGACAGCACATCGCTGTGTGCTTCGATTTCGTGGCGCAGTTCCTGGCAATGACATTGAGAGTCGGCATTTGATTGTTACCGAGAGGTAGAAGAATATGCTAATTCAAATAAAAGAAGCAATCCCATTCCATCTGAGTAAACCAGTGCAACCCGTGTCTAGGAGAGCTCTTGCAGTACAGTATGCACAGCACGGAGGGCTTCATTGGCAAGGGGAACCACAAGAATTTACTGACAGCAGGTGTACTTTATGTGTCTAACGTCCTGCCCTCAGTTGTGAACTGGCAGCTTAGTGCGGTGGTCTCTCTAATTCATTGAATAAAGCCGATTACGTCAGTGCCTGCCCATATGCATGGTTGTAATCACACAAAGGCCGTCCGTAGTACGCAAAGTGGACACTTCTGAACTCAGATTGAGAGACAAGCTTAGAATAGACTGGAGCACCTTAAAATCTGAATGCATACATCTTGCGGGTAACCGATAGGGAGGGACTTGAATTAATGTCAGTTGGGCCCGAAGCTAAAGCTCAGTAGTTCCCAAGTGCATTGCGTGTCGCGTACCTACTTACTTGCCCCAACCGGCAACGTCTCTACACCACAATTGAAATATTGCGCTGTCGCTCCATCAGGAGGCAGTGAAAGGCCCATATAAAGTCCAACTTTGTGCCCTGCAGGACAAGGACACGGCGAAAATAATTATCAGCGCGCACAAGTTGGAGTCAAAAGCAGCGCCCAAATGCACAGGCAGCAGCGCTAAGGTCCGGACACGTTTTGTTATCATGTACATGCCGCAGCACGGTCAAAGACCGATTAGCTTGCTGCAATCGCGACCCTATTGGTTGCTGACAGTCACACACACACGCACACACAGACACTGCTGAATGTGCGTTAGGTGCTGCGTCTCACTTACACGCAAGCAGCTTGGTGCTGTCACCATTTGAGCACCTTGCCAGATATAAACCTTACATGTTTTCCGGATCATGCTGTGTACATGTACAACATGCACATGTAGAGCCCAACAATCAACCAAGACGTCCAAATGTACACATATGGCATATCGCAGGACAATTAGTTGGCATGAGCACCGCTATATGTAAACATGGGCTCGGATTACTTGGCAGTTCAGATTGGATATGAGAAGATGAGACCATTCGGCTTATTGAAGACGGTTCAGTAATACAAACGATCCATTTTAAGGTGCAACAAGATTTCACCAAAGCTACATATTTGGGGACCAACGCCAAAAGAACGGCTATACATGTGTTCAGAGCCAACCTTTTCCCGCTCCATCCACGCCCTCCTCTTGGACGCATCCTTGACCGATTGTGCGTTGTCTGTTTCGTCATACAATTCCCTGGCGATGTCAGCCATGCGGCCTTGCCATTCTTCGAACTCACGCAGCGCTGTCGTTAGATCCTTGCGACTTCGGATCGACGCCTCCAACACGGCGCGACGGATGCGAAGACTGTGAAACATCATTGCTGCATTGGGGACAAGTTCAGGGATGCACTTTGTCACCGTGCCAAATGTATTCTTGTTGTCAGTTGCTGAGTAATTACACCTGATTATTCCGAACATGATACCGACAGAATACGAAAAAAACAATAAAATAATTGCTCTTCGAACTTGTCATTGAACTTGCTCCATTGAGTGTTCAGATCGGAGGCAGTGTGACTGAGCGCAGTCGCATCGTCATTCGGGTATTTATCGAGCAAACCGTTGGATCGTTGATTCAGCTCCGTCATTTTGTCCTTGTAGAGGTCCAAATCCGAAATGAACGTCTGCACCGAACCCAGCTCGTTCTGAAACGAAACAAAACGTTGGAAAACAGAGTTCTCTTTCATCATAATAATCGAGCGCTGCTCATAATCACAGACGACCATGTCGAGCCTAAGCGGTACCAGGGCAGCAAGTAAAGGAAGTGCGCACGGGTGCTTGAGGTAATGGACATGACATTTCACAGAGTGGGTGCACATGGTAACCTTTGAGCGGGTCTCATTGCGTTAAGTTTAAAAGTTTGATGAAAACACGAACAAAAATAATTCCGGTGTGGTTTTTTAATACAAGGACCTATAGTGCACGTATACAGTATACAATGATCGTGTGACGATACGTTATCCTGCCCATTCGCAAAGCGTGTCACAAGATGCGGTAACGCAATGAACCATACAAGCGAACCCACATGCAATTCGTCAATGGTGAGATCCTTGGTCTTCCTTGCCTCGACGGTGCACCGTTTTCCCTCGGTCAACCACATCTCAATCTGTGTCTTCAGCATCTCCCACTCGCGGCTGTCATCGATCATATGGGACAATTGACGTTTACGTCGCGTCACACCGAACACTGCATGCTCCCAGCCATGTGATAGCAGTTCGGCTGAATTGGGGGTGTTACTATTGTACTTGGTGATTTGTGATCAGGAACAGGAACATTTGCAAAAGAAACATCAGACACGCACCTTTGTGCTGCACCTCGTGCTCGCGCGCGTCCTCGAGAATTCGGATTAGCTGCAGTCGCTTGGTTTGCAGTTGGTCGAGGAAATTCTGGAATAACAAAGACGTTGAAATTTTGCAATATTCTTCAGTTTGAGCAAAGTCCAGTCGTCTTTAGCAACCTGTTGTGCCTTTGCAGCCCCTTTCATCGCATTCAAATCGACCAGGTCCACTTGTTTGTCAGTCTCTCGCTGTGTGTCCTGCAGCCAATGTTTCATGTGCGTCAATTCCTTGATGTATTCGTGCCCTTTCGCAGACAGATTCGGGTACTGCTGAGCGATACGGTCGATTGTTTGCATGATGTCGAAATTGTCCTGCTGTTGCTGTTCGAGCAATCTGCAAACAACGAACATGATTCAAACTCTGAATATGGCACCATGGTGAGCCCGCAGTCATATCAGAGCAAACGCTAAGGGCACTTTTTCAAACGCGCTGATCGCTAATCGCCGTTTTGCACAAACTTTTAGCGCTGGCAGAGACAAAACCAAAACCTTGAATATGGGACATGAAAGTGTATGTATGGTACCTACATAGGCTGATCATGAGTAAAGGCGCACGCACGGTGTTTTTTATTGGCAAATCAAGGCCGACAGCAGTTTTGTTTAGGGAAAGCAACGTTCATGCCGCTTGCTCCCGGTCGTACCTGTCCGCAGATTTCACCGACAGCGCCCCTTCGGACAGCACCGATCGCCCCCCGACCTCCACCGAGCCGTGGTCAGTGGTCGGAGGCGGCGCAGGCGACGTCGGACTTGTGGTCGACAGTCGTGCTGCCGCCGTCCCGCTGTCACTGTCGCTCGGATGCGACTTCTGGATTTTCGCGTAAACCGGCGGTTCGCTCTCTGCAAAACATGTCAACAATGGCCAAATGAGCCGTTTAATTTCTGGCCTTGTTGTTGTTGTTGCTGCTCTTGTAAACTAGTACATACCGGTATGTACAGTTTTACGCTTCAATATGCACGCAACTGAAAATCAATCAGGCCGCAATGTCAAACGAAAAATCGGTTTGTGGGTCCAATCCACACAAGCACGCACCGGTTTACGGCATATTTCTTCTGAAATCCTGATGTCAAAACAGAAGCAGATTTTTGGGCTACCGAAATCACATTGAGTGCAAGAAAGCTGTTGCTGCATTATTAGCTGATTGGTGCGCCTTTTCTCTGTTTTCACGCATCGTTTCATACGCTGTGCAGCAAGTGCAAACATGACTGACCCCAACGGATTAGGTCTCACTTGAGTGCACGCGTATGCGCAAGATACATACAGCACATGTATAGTACCTATGTGAACCTCGGTTAGTTACTGCTCCACTGCGCGTGGCAGCCGGTACTACTAAATCAAGAAACTGTTAATAATCTCACCGGAACGGCAATGAAGTGTCCCCACTGATGAACGAAAATAGTATCAATAGAGAGAATAAGTCTTGTGAGTGTGGACCAACTTTCTTCCTCGATCAGTTCTTTCTGTGGCATCTTCTTTTTCTTTTCCACTTTTGCTTCAATCGGTTGTGGTGGTGGCAGTTTGGCGGCCAAACGTTGTACGCTGGCCATGTCCGCTACGGCCGTTTTGTACAATTGCTGAAGAATGGCCAATGTTCAAAAACTCAAACTCAAACATTTTCTCATATGCCCAACTGCGTTCAGCGGCCGCTCAGATTATCGGGTACCTCAAACTTTCATGCGTTTTCAAACTCGACCCAAAGTGACTTTTTGCAGCACACAGTATTTGTTTGATTTCAGAGCAGATCCCCTGGGGCAAGCAGCGAACGCCAAAAATTAGAAGTCAGAAAGAACCCACGCAGAAAGCTGTGTATATCACAGTGCGACTGTGAAACCAGCAGAAAACACAGGGTGCCACCTGCGACTTTATCGAGTGCCCCCACATCCAACCTCAGTGTCCTGCCCCACATTGCCCGTCTCAGTCTCTGTCTTTGCGCGTTCCTTCAGCTGTTGCCAGAGTCGTTGCAGCTCGCCCATCTGTTCCGTTCGTTTGTCCATATTCTCGATGATTTCCTGCAAATAAACTGTCGACCATTTTTAACATGTTCACAGGTTTTATTGTGCGTCTGAATTCTTCAAAAGCAAGCCTCCCCAAACGCACAATGGGGTCAAATCTGGTTGGTGTGTATATGGTGGCCGAGTGATATTCTTCCAATTGTTCACACGTAGATCGAGCCCAGCTGGACAGATCGCTCAAAGTCGACCAGAATTGTTCGCATTGCTCCAATCGCTCGGTCAGAATCGCTGTTCGCCGGTTAAGTTCGGGTTTGATCTGAAACATGTAGTTTCATGTGATGATGTCCTGGTGCACCGACTGTGTGTCACCCGAGTTGCACCCGTGCCCACCTTAGCAAATCGACTCGTCACTTCAGCCAAGTCTCTCCTCATTTGGTGCTTCGTCTGCTGTGGAACCGTTTTCAATGACAAATATTTCTCTTTCTGACGGTCAGCCTGCTTCAGTTGCTGTTGTTTGTCGTCGTAGGTTTTCTGGTGCAACTGAAACATCATGTTTGCAAGGAACGTACAATGTAGAAGACCAACACTGGAAACCAATCACCATTGTACTCGGACAGATTGTGTAAATCTTACAGAGTTCTCATGTTGCCCACGAACCAGTTTGTCTTATTATTTCTGCCCATTGGTGACGTGTCCGTTGTTCGTACAACCAACCAACCCACCAAACATCTCTGCGTGATGTCAGTCAACGCAGCTCGGTTCGTCGGATCCACGCCACAACTCAGCAGGCTCTCCGTCTCGTCGCACCAGAATTGCACTTCGGACAGTATCTCGCTGAGGTCATTGTCTTCGGCCTGACGCTGTTCCAGACTGAGACGGGCAGTTTAAGTTAGTTGTCTGAGAGTGAAACATCAGCACAAAATATAAAAAACCGACATTTCCCGTTGATCAGCCGCGGTGGCCGTCATCGCTTGCCACTTTTTCAATGCCGAGTCCAGCTTCTCCTTGACCAACGTGCCTTCGGGTGTGGCCAGCAGCGGCAGCATCTGCGTCGCTTGAATGTTGATCTTGTCAATCAGAATCAGTTTCTGTTTTATGCTGTTCTCCAAATCCTGCAAGGAAAATATAGACAGATGAATGGTGTTCTTCTGGATTTCATGTTTTTAAAAAGAAACAAGATTCGAACCGTCTGAGTCTTCTCCATCTTCTCCGTGTCGAGGTCGCTTTGATTCTGCAGTTCGGTAATTCGTCCGTCCGTCTTTTCCACAAATGACTCTAGATCTTTGAGATCAACTTGGAAATTCTGCCAGTTCTGCAGACGTTTCTCGTAGGCGCTGGAAATAATATCCGATTTGATTTGATTGTCAAAAGCCTTCACTTAAGATTTTGTGTCTCGTCGGGGATAGAGCCGCGTTCTTTGCTTTTATCATGGTGATATAATCAGAGCCCATCATTTGGGACACTAAACAACATTCACGAGCGCGGTTGTTCCAAGAGATTGGGACCATAAAGTGTTTCACAACAAAAGATTATATTGTATTGTATAATATTTGGCCGACTAACGTCTGTCGTTGCGCCTTCGCCTCCCTCAGCCTCACCACCCTTGTTTGCACCGATGCGAGCAACAGATTCAACCGTTCCCTATCGTTGGCGGTCGCGTCACTGATGGGCATCTGCTCAATGCTGTCACGCAGTCGTACGACCACCGTGTCCACCGCGTGCAGGTTCTCCTCCAGCGCCTGCAAAAAATTGGGTGTTTTTCTCATGGAGGGTGGCACTACATACTGTTGGTATCTCTTTGTAATGTGAATTGTGCAGTGTGTCTTTTGGATTTATAGTCTAGCCCTAATTTCACAAACAGGCTGTGCACCAGGTCACCTTCACGTGATCCCAAAACAAATGAGAGTTTGTCCAAACGCACGGACTATTGACAGTGGATCGCATGCCTATGCCATTCTGACTGGCACGACCCCTCGAGGAAGACGAGATGACTCGTAGCACGTCAAATGAACCCACAACCTGGCAGCACCGACCTTGAGTGTATCTGCTTGTTGCGCAAAGTTGACATAACCCTGCGCGCTGTCCTGTTTCGCTTCCTGTTGGATGCCGTCTTCGATTTCCTTGAAAGTTCAGGCAAAAGGTTAACCCTGAAGCTGAAAAACAGAGAAAAGAAAAATAGAAGAAGATCGCGTTCTGTTGCAAACCTTCAAGCTGCTCTCCAACTGTCGCACCGTCTGCACGGTCTCAATAGCGACTGAAACATTAGCCATCGAAGCCAATTGTGACTCGAGTGCAGGTCGACCACCGCCGATTGACGACGTGGGGGTGGGACTCAGGGGTGACAGACTGCTTGACGGCGGTGACGTCGGGGTGATGTCAATCTGGAAATTGAAAAATTGTCTAACTTTTTGCGATTTTCCGAAACTTCAAGTGCAGTCGAATGCCCTTATTTGAATCAAACACGCACTTTCTCGCCGGGTGGCGCTGTGGCTTGCAACTTTTCCTCAATCTGCCGTTCCTTCTCCATGATGGCCGCAATAGTCGGCTGCAACGCACTTGGTGCACCGCCACCACTACTCGTTGCGGTCGTCACCACCTGAAGGGGTTAGTGGTACAGCTGGAGTTTTTCAACACAAGTGGCCAAAATCGTGAGCGTGACGCTACACTCACCGACACGCTGCTGTATCGTTCACCACTTGCCCACGGTGAAGCCGAGGCCTCATCAGTGCCGGTAGTGGTGGTTGTCGATGGCGAAACCGAACTCGTCGGTAATTCAGCCTGCAACTGTCGTTCTTGTTGACGCAAATCAGCCAGCTGAGCGTGACGCTCACGAAGATCGGATTGGACGGCCTGCCAACAACAAAACAAATTCAATATTTACCGTTTTTACTATGGTACTATTCTTTATTTTGGTAAAAAAAGTGCTTCTGACTATCTGCACAACAACAACAACCATTGAACAGGGAAAGCAGTACACAGGTGCAGACTTCTTTTTGACTGACTATGGCCAACTGACGCACCAAAAATGGATACTTCTTGGACAAACGTACAAGATAGGGAGCGGTGCAACACAATAATCTAGAAGGAATAAGAGACGGAAAGTTCAGTAAACTATATGCAGGAAAGCTGCGTGTGTGAATACATTGCACAATTACTCATTTGCATACGAATTACGAACAGAGAAGGAACTACATATGTACCTACATAGGCAGTATACAAGAGCAGCATAAAATGGGAAGTTTTGCTTGAGGATAGCGCCAAAGTGTACTAAATGTGAGCCAAAACGTTCGCGAGAACAGGCAACAAATGACGCCTCAACATAAGCGAAGCGACCAAAGCGAGTCAAAACACCGAACGCAACAGTAGTGGGTGCCACTTTACGGTATTCAACACGCTGACGTTGTGTAAGCGAGATATTGGGCTCCAAACCGAGGATTTGGCATGCAAACTCGCAATTCATGATGAATGCAGCGACATGTATTTTCGTGACATTTAGAAGGGCTAGCCCACCACGGACATTCTGAGTTTGCGCAAAATGATGAGCGGTTCATATTATTGCATTGTTTGTGTGGGAGGGAAAGGCAATAAAATGGACGGCGGTTCTTTGGCTGCACTATGGCTGATTTTGATCGGTTTATAATAAGGCCAGCAGCCGTGAAATGAGGATTGGTGTCGCTGTGCCTGGACTGAAGCTGTTGAGTTCAAAAAGCCCGTAGCTCAAAGAAAAAGAGCAGACTGACATCACATACCGAGATCCAGGGCTTTATTTTTTAGCTGCATACATACATACATACATACATATGTACATCACACAGTAATAGGCTACATATATAAACGAAAGGTCGATGTTGGCAACATTTTGGGGCACACGTTCGGGCCTGGAACCTGTCATCCATCAGCCAACAGACAGACACCATTTGACGCCAGGCACTCTGCAAAACCGCCAGACCCACACAGTTCAGTCGCGGTTCATGAATTGGACAACTGTTGTGGCGGGATGGTGAACAACCACGCATCAAATGTTCGGGAACTACAGACTGCTGCTTCGTCCAACTGTAATTTAGTGCTCAGCAATATTGTCTGCTAACAACGTTAAGAGATGAAGCAGTCGCTCGAACATTAGATACATAACAGCGATGTTACGCTGCCACAAACAACGATGGATGTTACACAACGTTGTGGTGTTGCATCATGGCATAATATTGAATGTTGTGCAATGATGTCCAGAAAAGGAACGGGTAATGAATAATAATATGGCGGTGAAAAATAACAATAACTTACATTGTTGAGCAGTTCAGCTCATGGTTTCAGCACATTTACCAAACGACTGGATTTGGAGAGCTGTTATGGACTGGGGAAACAAAGCACAAGAAAATGAATTGATGGGATCGAACTACAGTATAACACCTTACCCGTACATTAGGTCAGGTATAGCAACTTGGAGACTGAAGGTAACTTTCTGTAGAGGGACTGAGCTTGGGAGGCATCGCGTCACAGATTTCCAAGCTTAAACTTTCCAAGCTTAAGTCGGGCGTGAAACTATGAAGCTGAATTAAACATTTTTATGATTTCTATGGTGGTGGTTACGTCAATTCAGAAAACGTAACGACAACGTGCGTGTGCGCCTAAACAACTGTCCGACCGTCAAGGCAAGTTGACCATGTGAGGAAGGCAAGCTAATCCAAACAGCACAATCCGACACAAAAGGACTGGTCACCGATGACAGAGTACAACCGAGTGACTGACCATAAAGCATCGAACTTGCCCGATGATAGAAGTAGACGGGTCCGTATCGGTGCACGGCCGTGTGTGAGCTTCGACTTTTTTGTGTCAACGACGTGATCACATTAGTGACAGCGCTGTGCGCATTCGGTGATGTTTTATGACCGGTCGGCACATGGCCACTTGTGTTGTTGTCTGCTGTCTCGCTGCTCCTGTTACTCATCGTTTTCAGTCCCGAGTGTCAGCCATTAACATACGGTACCACTTGCGACAAACCGAGACCAAACCGTGTGGTGCAGCAGCGTCATTTTCGGGCCACGATGAAAGTCGGGCAGATCACAGCAAATTGGTCTGCTCGCGCAAACCGTTTTTTGGTGGGACACATTTGGGCTTTTGCAAAGGCTTCACACAAAGGGGACAGGACAATAAAAGTTGTTGGTCGTATAATAAATTGTCCAGCAAGAGACTTCACACTCTTTCTGGGTGCACACGAGGATTACAAGTTGAGTGTTCTGCTAAATAAGTGTACATGTATACACGATGTGTACCTACATTAGCAGTGAACTGCACAAAAGTTGAGAGGCCACCATATCTGGTCCGCTGAAGACAAACCGCCAAGCAGAACTAGGTGAACGATTTGAAATCACTAATTGTTGGGCACCCAGTACAGGACAGCATGAGTGAATTTTCTCCAAGAGCGCAACAATTGCAGAATTATGCCAAAAACTGGCATTAAAATGAAGAACCACTGCTGAGCAAGCGTCTGGCGATGGTGGTCGTTAGAAAAAACACGTCTTCAAACAAAAACCGAACACAGAAACATCGCTTTAAAAAGGCACCGTTTGTGTGTGACCCTTGTTGAAGCTATAAGGTGTCGTATAGGTATGCTCAACAAAAATGTGCAAAGTCCACAGCAACTTTGGCGAAATGAGCATAAGAATTAGAGCAGTCAAATGGTATGTATGTATGTATGACGTCTCTCTGACGGCATAAATGTGCGTGGTTTCGAGCTGTACTTTTATGAAGCAACCAACCCGCGCGCCAGGTTTTGACATTTTGGCGACCAACTTTTTTTATGAGCAACACAGCGGACGCGGCATTGAAAGCACAAAACAAAACACAACTTCAGCATTTTGGTCGGCTTTGTGATTATGATGGACGCATACGTATATATATACAGTATGTCTATATTCATACGTGAGGATATTTATGGGCCTTTGATGTTGGTTCTGATGAATGCATTACGGCAAATGTACTGATACCTATGATACATACGTGCATGTACGCTCGAGCGACTGGTGCGCTTAGGATGGGAACAAGCAAAAAAGCGTACAAGCGTCACAGATAACATATGAAACGCTATCCGATTAGAGCCTAAGAGAACTTATAAAAAATATGATAAGTTCGAAAATAAACCTACATGCCACTGTGAAGCATCAGTAAAATTCTGCTCGAGCGCTGTTTCACACCATCTCGTTAACTGATCGGCCTGTTGCCGCAACGCTGCTTGCCGGGTTTCAACAGATTTTAGTTTGGCTTCGTCTTTGTCAGCTCTTTTGGCCACCTGAAAAAGGGTTAGTGGTTGTGTATCCTTAAACACTTGAGACTACCCTGATTAGCAAGGTGAGTCATACACGAACCCTTTTGTATTCGGCGTTGATGTGATCGACCTTCTCCAGTGCCTCTTGTATGTGCAGCTCCATCGGGCCGCGATCGGCCAGCGTCTGCCCCTTGTGCAGAATCGACTCCACGGCCACGTCAAGGGCGCTCAGTTTGGCTTTGGTCTCCTGCAAAGATACGGACGGTACGCGTCATGGCGTGTCCCATGTTGGAAGTATGGCGTCGTATGCCTAGATGCCTATACATTGGCCTCGGTCCGTCACCACCACAGAGAAAGGACAAGGTATAGATACATCAGTGCTCTCGATGCACACAATGCCGTTGTGAAACATCACCCGATCACCTTCTGTCTGTCGTGCCATTCCTCCACCGATCTCACAGGTTGCGCATCGTAGTCCATCAATCGATCGATTTCACTCATCAATTCGATCACGTGTTCACTATCGCTAATCAGTATCGACGATTCCGTCTGCTCCTTGGCCGGTGACTTTGATTTCGATTTAGGCGGAGGGGGCGGAGTCTGTTCGACAGCAATTGATCGTTGCAAGGGTACGGCACGACGTTTGCCGCTGTCAGTGCTGCCTGAAATTGGGGGCACACTTGAAGAAAATTTAGAAATATTGAGAAAAATTTAGATTTGAAATCGTTGAGCGCGTGTAGGTGGGCTGACCAACATTATCAATTTTTCTCCGTAATACTTGAGTTTGATTATCTGATGATGATGCTATTCTGGTGGTTGCGAAATATCAACATGAATCTAACTACATCTAACCATTGAAATTGGGTTTAAAGTTGCGGAACAACTTTTATCTTTACAATCGCAGAAATAACCTTGCACTTGCAGACCGAAAAAAAATCAAATATCCTCAAAAACACTCCAAACTCTGCCCAGCACAACTCACCAGTGCTGCCCAATGCCGATCTCTCCAAGATGGTGATCTGTTCATCCGAACTTGGCTCGTCCTCCTCCACTTCCTCTTCCATCTGTTGCAGTGTTGATGTTTCAACCGAGCATGCAGTGTCTGTGGTTGTTGTTGTGCTCACCACAATAGCCGAGCATTGTGCATCAGCAAAGGACCGCTGTGCGCTCGTTCCAGTTGATGCTGCAAAACAACATGATTATAGCTCGTGCACCCAGATCAGGTACTGTATAAAGTGTACCTACTTTAATGTTGCTTGGATCACTGTACACATCGGTCATGGCACTCAATTGACTGTCAGCATCCAGCATCCATTGCTTGACCTCGTGCACCAACGCATCGAATTCTAACGCCAGACTCTCGTTGTCTTTGTGCATGTTCTGGCAATAGGAAGCAAAATGTTAGATTTGGAAATGACGCTTTGCTGGGTGCGAACCCCAACCAAAATTCAGAATCGACCAAACTGCATGCCGATTACTGTACTATGATGAGAGGGTATACGCAACTGAAAACGAGGGGTCGATAGAACACAAGGTAATGTTTCAGACCATCAGACATTCCCTCCATTTATCGAGACTGTGTGTGAGCGCGAGTCGCCGGCTATACGACCGTTCCACCATGTCAGCTACGGCATCCACGGCTGGTCCACTCGCTACCGTAACCCATTGTTGCTGTAGTGCGTCCAATGTGGCCCAGTCGGCTCCGTGCCGCGCCAGATCTTGCTGCAAATCCTGCAAAACCACTCGAACGTCAAACGAGGAAACACATGTGTTGGGGGCTGGGGTTGAAATGAAATGAACTGAACTTTTCATCCCGGTTAATGTTATGGAAGTCATGCTATTGTAAAAATATGACAAGATTACTAACAAGTTGAAAATTATCAACATCAGGTGCATAAATAAGATGCCAAAACATTCTGAACCAATAGTGGTGCCTGAGGTATCAAGGCAAATGACCTGTAGTTCCATTTGATGTCTTCATCGATCTTGCTGGTCGGGCTGGCCGACTGCCAGTCATTGATTTTCTTTTCCATTTTGTCCATATACTGATCGAGTCCACCTGCTTCGCCCGTGATTTTGCCCATCAACTTGTCGGCGTCCGCTAGTTTCTCACGCGATTCGGCGATCTGCAGTTTTTTGTCGAAAAATTTTTTCTTCAGTTTGTGTTTGAGCCATGTTTTGCAACAGGCCTGCACGTTGCCTTTCACTTCACGTATGCATATACTGTACATACCGTAGTGTATTACATATACACTATATACATAAAGTCAGTCAGAGATGCGCTCATAAAGGAAATACAGCTCAGATCGCATCTGACATGACAAATAAAAACTTAATCAAAGAGTCGTATTATTCATGTGAAACATTAGCAGCGTGCACCG
>JASAMV010002778.1:0-14606 GCA_030248065.1 Rhynchonema sp. JSB1_4
TGGGCTAGATCGCTGGTGATCAACATAAACATGCTAGTCAATGGAGAAGTTCTCTTAAGTGTCCCACAAAACATTCCTAGAGTAACATGATTTCAGAGATTTCATTTTTCTAGAAACCAATTTTTTCGGGGTCCAGAATAAAAAAGTGATTTAAAAAAATTAAAAAATTTTTTTTTAAAAAAAGTAATAATAATAATAATAAAAATAAAAATAAAAAATAAAAATTTTTTAATCCAACCCTGACCACTGCAGGTCTACAGGAATATGAACACCCGAAATAGCATTTACGTGCGGAAAAAAAGAGAAGGAACAAGTTCCGCATTGTTCCCTCAATTCAATCACAAAAGCCACTGTCATGTGAACATTATCTCCCATTTTTGAAGGTGTGGTTGACTTCTTTTAATCTGTTTTTTTACCAAGTTTGTTTACTTCGCTGTTTTACATAGTTGAGAGCAAGTTACAAGCGCTTTTCACGTTTCATGTTTAGTATGACATGCATTGGTAAGGATTGGATTGAAAAATTGTTTATTCGGGATCACCAGATCAGCCCATGGTCATAACTTAGAACCCGAAGGTAACTCTATGGGCATATATGTATACAAAGGGGAAGACCACCTTTTATTTTTATATTTGGGGTTAAAAATTTGAAGAGAGATAAAGACTTACACCACACTCATGTTGTGTGACAAAAGCAACAAATGACAAATCCACACAACTCCAAATAGGCGAGCAACGAGGAGTCTGTCGATAGCTTACGCCGATAGCTCAATAACTGTACACCTATATATTATACATGCAGCGATTGTTGGGATGTCTGGGAACTGTATGAGTCCATTACAACGCCATTTTAAACCGAACTATAAGCGCCGCAGGCGATTTTTTGAGAATGATGAGCAATAAAACGCACGAAAACATACCTTTTTACCTTAAAAAAGTGAGAAAATAACAAAAAAAGGAGAAAAATAATAAAAAAAGTGAACTTACTTTTTAAAATTTTAAAATAAAAAAGTGACCAACTTTTTAAAAAAAATTTTTACAAAAAAGTTTTTACTTTTTTAATCCAACCCTGGCAGTGGTATTGCTGAGTTGATTGCGTGATTCGAGAATGGACAGGTTTCGTCTTTCACCGGCGTCGTTGTGGCCGTGCAATTACAACCGGAGCTTAGTGAAGCATCAGCTAGCCCATACATACATGGTGACCCAACAAATAATACAGTCCGTGACGAATTATGTGACCATTTTGCAACGCCGGCGCGCGGCGGGCGTTGTGCACATAAGTACAGTGTGATCTGCAAGAGTACGGTAGCTCGGCAACAGGAAAATTTGGCGCGCGCCGCGTGCGCGCCGTTTTCCAATAGTCACACGGGATGCATACAGATAGAGTAACAGTGACCATTCACTTATGAAACAAGTTCACAATTTATCAAAAACGCGAGATCAGTTTTGAATTTTACGTGATCAAGTTTGCCGTTTGTTTTTTGTTTTGCATGTCACAAAGTGTTTGCAGGTTAATTTTTGGGCTTTGCATTTAATATCAATCGCATGTTTGCACCAATGGCAACAAAAAACAAACCTAAACCGCCGTTGAAACCCGCTGCGCGCACGCCAGGTAGTCGGTTAAGGCGCGAGGAAGGCCAGATGATAGTCGCGCAAAAAAAAAAAACCCCAAAAAAAAAAAAAAAAAAAAAAAAAACTGACAAATCACTGCACACATCAAGAAGTTGCTGACCATATGAATGCGACGACTGACAGAACAGACAACGTGGATAATGATGGAAAAACAAGCAGACAACACAGAATGAAACACGCACCTCAACCTTCACACGTTTGTATACGTGCACATTAGGTGACTGAGCAAAACACTCTGAGCATCACAGCATGTTTTGTGTTTTGTTTGTTGCTTGCGTTTTGTGGTGGTCTAGTCAGCAGTGTTGTCTGCAGCAAACATGAGAGTACTCTGCATCTGTGATTGGTGATCTGCTCCAGACAATGCTCTCCATCTTTATTTCCATAACTGGCTGCGTGTGTGACGCTATGTGATGCCCATTTGAACAGCTGCAGGCGCAGCAAATAGCACGCGTTTGAATTGCCGCCTTTGGATGCATAACAAAACCGAAAAGAAACGCGCGCGCGCTCTGCGCAGAAGCAACAAATCAAGCCAACCGCCATATGCTTATATGCACAACGCCCGGCGCGCGCGCCGGCGTTGCAAAGTGGCCACGTAATTCGTCACGGATTGTATGCAGTGGTTAATAAAAAAATTTTTATTCAAACCCCATTTTTTTAAAAAAATTTGTTTTTAATTTTGAAATTTTTTTTTATTCCAGCCAAAAACTGCCCGAAACGAAAAAATATGAGCGCTAAAGCAAAAAATAGTGGCATTTTTCTTCCATAACGTGTGGTAAGTGATGCGACAGGGTACCGCTATGCATGAGGGTACCCAATAATTGATATCTCACTCGCAATTTGCCAGGACGTCTATACCGTAGGTGTATATGTATGTACACATATGTATATCTATACATATGTATATGTGTATGTATGTATGTAATACATCTATGTACATTATGTACATGTATATATGTGTATACATATGCACGTATATATATGTATATGTATATACGTATGTGTATATATGTATGTTTACATATGTTTGTATACGTATTTATGCGTGTATGTATACACGTGCATATGTGTATACACTACTTCTGCCCAGACGGTACCTATGAACTAACGTATATGTGTACATGCAGAGGGGTGTGTGCCCAGAAGATGCCCACGGTACGATCTTCAGACTGTGACATGACAACAGCTGTTCTAGGGGCAACAGCAAATAGCACGCGTTTGAATTGCCGCCTTTGGATGTATAACAAAACCGAAAAGAAACGCGCGCGCGCTCTGCGCAGAAACAACAAATCAAGCCAACCGCCATATGCTTATATGCACAACGCCTGGCGCGCGCGCCGGCGTTGCAAAGTGACGGACTGTATGCAGTGGTTAATAAAAAAATTTTATTCAAACCCCATTTTTAAAAAATTTTTTTTTAATTTAGATTTTTTTTTATTCCAGCCAAAAACTGCCCGAAACGAAAAAATATGAGCGCTAAAGCAAAAAATAGTGGCATTTTTCTTCCATAACGTGTGGTAAGTGCATATAAAGCACTGACGACACGAAAACAATACTAAACAATGTCATGTACCAACATAGTCAGTACACACCCGTCACTTCCCCCACGTGGGTGGTCCTTCTGGCTTTGTGAACTCAAGACGGCAAATTTGGGGAAACTTTGCCTCGTGGTACACGACCAATGCAAATATGCGACAAACAGTGTAAATATAGAGTGAATATCAGACCGAATCACTGCTTTCGGGTCTGTTGCATGGATAAATGCATGCCCACCCAGTCGCATGTACATGTGTGATCATATGAGAGGCCATGTGAGTGTGTGCACTATGTCTAGATGCCACAAAACAACGATTATGGCACCCAATACACCCACGGTAAGGTCAGGTGATGTCAACAGTAGCAATTTTTATGCAAAAAATAGCACTTTTAGAGCAAAAAATAAAGAAATTTTCGAATTTTGAAATTAAAAATTTTTTTTAACTTTTGGAACGAATTTTAAAAAAAATTTTTTTTAATAAAAATTTTTTTTAAAAAACCTCTGACTGTTTGACATGCATTAACATTAAGCTGCGTTCAGGTTCCACCAAGAGCGCCTGTGTTCTCGCGGTGTTGCATTTGACTGATTAGGCTAGCTGATGCTTCACCAAGCGGTACTGAACCCCAGTTGCGCTGGCACTAGAGACACAACGTACACAGCACTGATATATTATGTACTGTCGTGCGCACAGCTAATGTACCGATGAATATGTACATATGCGGTGGTCGTTGAAGTGAGAACCGTATAAAGCTCGTTTGTCCACTAGATTACAATGGACAGTGACGCTGCGTACCAGTTCCACCAAGAGTGCGTCTGCCATCGCGGTGTTTCACTTGACTTATTAGACTAGCTGATGTTTCACCAAGCGGTACTGAACCCAATTGTTTATCAATTCGTATATCCCAATATCAATTCATGCACCTTTCACGAAATCGCTTACAACGACCACACATGCTTTTAAGTCCGACCTACGCTCGGGAATTCAAATTAACACATGTGAAACGATCCATTATAAGCATACTTTCAGTTTTGACTAACTCTCAAAACTGTCAAGATGCAACCAGCCACGCTCAATCCCACAGCCGCCGCACACTTATTCGAAAACAATCAAACTATCACACAAAATCAACTGAATCCTGAATCGCACCCAAATTCCACCGTTCTTGGGGACCCAAAATCCCGTTTTTGCACGGTGCCGATCTGAAAGTTTCACACTTCTTTACCTAGACTCTCTGAAAAAACAATCGAAACATCGCTCAACACAAATCACATTAAACCGTGCCCACCTCGCAACCTGAACTCGAACACAAATTTTACCACTTTTTGGTGACCCAAAAAACGATTTTTACAGGGTGGACCGAACTGAAATTTTCACACTTTTTTGACCTCCAGACGGACACTGAAAAACAGTAAAACATCGCTCAACCCAAACTACATTAAACCGCGCCAACCTCAATTTTTTTTGTGTTCGAGTTCAGGTTTGGGAGGTTGGCGCGGTTTAATGTAGTTTGGGTTGAGCGATGTTTTACTGTTTTTCAGTGTCCGTCTGGAGGTCAAAAAAGTGTGAAAATTTCAGTTCGGTCCACCCTGTAAAAATCGTTTTTTGGGTCACCCAAAAAGTGGTAAAATTTGTGTTCGAGTTCAGGTTTGCGAGGTTGGCACGGTTTAATGTGATTTGTGTTGAGCGATGTTTCGATTGTTTTTTCAGAGTACGTCTGCAGGTCAAAGAAGTGTGAAACTTTCAGATCGGTCCACCGTGCAAAAACGGGATTTTTGGGTCACCCAAGAACGGTGGAATTTGGGTGCGATTCAGGATTCAGTTGATTTTGTGTGATAGTTTGATTGTTTTCGAATAAGTGTGCGGCGGCTGTGTTGGATTGAGCGTGGCTGGTTTGCATCTTGACAGTTTTGAGAGTTAGTCAAAACTGAAAGTATGCTTATAATGGATCGTTTCACATGTGTTAATTTGAATTCCCGAGCGTAGGTCGGACTTAAAAGCATGTGTGGTCGTTGTAAGCGATTTCGTGAAAGGTGCATGAATTGATATTGGGATATACGAATTGATAAACAATTGGGTTCAGTACCGCTTGGTGAAACATCAGCTAGTCTAATAAGTCAAGTGAAACACCGCGATGGCAGACGCACTCTTGGTGGAACTGGTACGCAGCGTCACTGTCCATTGTAATCTAGTGGACAAACGAGCTTTATACGGTTCTCACTTCAACGACCACCGCATATGTACATATTCATCGGTACATTAGCTGTGCGCACGACAGTACATAATATATCAGTGCTGTGTACGTTGTGTCTCTAGTGCCAGCGCAACTGGGGTTCAGTACCGCTTGGTGAAGCATCAGCTAGCCTAATCAGTCAAATGCAACACCGCGAGAACACAGGCGCTCTTGGTGGAACCTGAACGCAGCTTAATGTTAATGCATGTCAAACAGTCAGAGGTTTTTTAAAAAAAATTTTTATTAAAAAAAAATTTTTTTTTAAAATTCGTTCCAAAAGTTAAAAAAAAATTTTTAATTTCAAAATTCGAAAATTTCTTTATTTTTTGCTCTAAAAGTGCTATTTTTTGCATAAAAATTGCTACTGTTGACATCACCTGACCTTACCGTGGGTGTATTGGGTGCCATAATCGTTGTTTTGTGGCATCTAGACATAGTGCACACACTCACATGGCCTCTCATATGATCACACATGTACATGCGACTGGGTGGGCATGCATTTATCCATGCAACAGACCCGAAAGCAGTGATTCGGTCTGATATTCACTCTATATTTACACTGTTTGTCGCATATTTGCATTGGTCGTGTACCAAGAGGCAATAGTTTCACCCAAATTTGCCGTCTTGAGTGTCACAAAGCCACACGAAGGCACCCACACCACGTGGGGGAAGTGACCGGGTGTGTACCTGACTACTGTTGGTACTCATTGACCATTGTTTAGTATTGTTTTCGTGTCGTCAGTGCTTTATATGCACTTACCACACGTTATGGAAGAAAAATGCCACTATTTTTTGCTTTAGCGCTCATATTTTTTCGTTTCGGGCAGTTTTTGGCTGGAATAAAAAAAAATTCTAAATTAAAAAAAAAATTTTTTAAAAATGGGGTTTGAATAAAATTTTTTTTATTAACCACTGCATACAGTCCGTGACGAATTATGTGGCCACTTTGCAACGCCGGCGCGCGCGCCAGGCGTTGTGCATATAAGCATATGGCGGTTGGCTTGATTTGTTGTTTCTGCGCAGAGCGCGCGCGCGTTTCTTTTCGGTTTTGTTATACATCCAAAGGCGGCAATTCAAACGCGTGCTATTTGCTGTTGCCCCTAGAACAGCTGTTGTCATGTCACAGTCTGAAGATCGTACCGTGGGCATCTTCTGGGCACACACCCCTCTGCATGTACACATATACGTTAGTTCATAGGTACCGTCTGGGCAGAAGTAGTGTATACACATATGCACGTGTATACATACACGCATAAATACGTATACAAACATATGTAAACATACATATATACACATACGTATATACATATACATATATATACGTGCATATGTATACACATATATACATGTACATAATGTACATAGATGTATTACATACATACATACACATATACATATGTATAGATATACATATGTGTACATACATATACACCTACGGTATAGACGTCCTGGCAAATTGCGAGTGAGATATCAATTATTGGGTACCCTCATGCATAGCGGTACCCTGTCGCATCACTTACCACACGTTATGGAAGAAAAATGCCACTATTTTTGCTTTAGCGCTCATATTTTTTCGTTTCGGGCAGTTTTTGGCTGGAATAAAAAAAAATTTCAAAATTAAAAACAAATTTTTTTAAAAAAATGGGGTTTGAATAAAAATTTTTTTATTAACCACTGCATACAATCCGTGACGAATTACGTGGCCACTTTGCAACGCCGGCGCGCGCGCCGGGCGTTGTGCATATAAGCATATGGCGGTTGGCTTGATTTGTTGCTTCTGCGCAGAGCGCGCGCGCGTTTCTTTTCGGTTTTGTTATGCATCCAAAGGCGGCAATTCAAACGCGTGCTATTTGCTGCGCCTGCAGCTGTTCAAATGGGCATCACATAGCGTCACACACGCAGCCAGTTATGGAAATAAAGATGGAGAGCATTGTCTGGAGCAGATCACCAATCACAGATGCAGAGTACTCTCATGTTTGCTGCAGACAACACTGCTGACTAGACCACCACAAAACGCAAGCAACAAACAAAACACAAAACATGCTGTGATGCTCAGAGTGTTTTGCTCAGTCACCTAATGTGCACGTATACAAACGTGTGAAGGTTGAGGTGCGTGTTTCATTCTGTGTTGTCTGCTTGTTTTTCCATCATTATCCACGTTGTCTGTTCTGTCAGTCGTCGCATTCATATGGTCAGCAACTTCTTGATGTGTGCAGTGATTTGTCAGTTCGACTATCATCTGGCGTTGCTCGAGCCTTAACCGACTACGTGGCGTGCGCGCAGCGGGTTTCAACGGCGGTTTAGGTTTGTTTTTTGTTGCCATTGGTGCAAACATGCGATTGATATTAAATGCAAAGCCCAAAAATTAACCTGCAAACACTTTGTGACATGCAAAACAAAAAACAAACGGCAAACTTGATCACGTAAAATTCAAAACTGATCTCGCGTTTTTGATAAATTGTGAACTTGTTTCATAAGTGAATGGTCACTGTTACTCTATCTGTATGCATCCCGTGTGACTATTGGAAAACGGCGCGCACGCGGCGCGCGCCAAATTTTCCTGTTGCCGAGCTACCGTACTCTTGCAGATCACACTGTACTTATGTGCACAACGCCCGCCGCGCGCCGGCGTTGCAAAATGGTCACATAATTCGTCACGGACTGTATTATTTGTTGGGTCACCATGTATGTATGGGCTAGCTGATGCTTCACTAAGCTCCGGTTGTAATTGCACGGCCACAACGACGCCGGTGAAAGACGAAACCTGTCCATTCTCGAATCACGCAATCAACTCAGCAATACCACTGCCAGGGTTGGATTAAAAAAAGTAAAAACTTTTTTGTAAAAATTTTTTTTTAAAAAGTTGGTCACTGTTTTTTATTTTAAAATTTTAAAAAGTAAGTTCACTTTTTTTATTATTTTTCTCCTTTTTTTCGTTATTTTCTCACTTTTTTAAGGTAAAAAGGTATGTCTTCGTGCGTTTTATTGCTCATCATTCTCAAAAAATCGCCTGCGGCGCTTATAGTTCGGTTTAAAATGGCGTTGTAATGGACTCATACAGTTCCCAGACATCCCAACAATCGCTGCATGTATAATATAGGTGTACAGTTATTGAGCTATCGGCGTAAGCTATCGACAGACTCCTCGTTGCTCGCCTATTTGGAGTTGTGTGGATTTGTCATTTGTTGCTTTTGTCACACAACATGAGTGTGGTGTAAGTCTTTATCTCTCTTCAAATTTATCCCCAAATTCACAAACAGAAGGTTGGTCTTCCCTTTGTCATACATATATGCCCATAGAGTTACCTTCGGGGTTCTCAAAGTTATGACCAAATGGGCTAGATCGCTGGTGATCGACATAAACATGCTAGTCAGTGGAGAAGTTCTCTTTAGTGTCCCTCAAAACATACCTAAGTAACATGATTTCAGAAATTTCATTTTTCTAGAAACCAATTTTTTTCGGGGTCCATAATAAAAAAAGTGATTTTAAAAAAATTAAAAAATTTTTTTTTAAAAAAAGTTCGATAATAAAAATTTTTTAATCCAACCCTGACCACTGCAGGTCTACAGGAATATGAACACCCGAAATAGCATTTACGTGCGGAAAAAAAGAGGAGGAACAAGTTCCGCATTGTTCCCTCAATTCAATCACAAAAGCCACTGTCATGTGAACATTATCTCCCATTTTTGAAGGACTTGTGGTTGACTTCTTTTAATCTGTTTTTTACCAAGTTTGTTTACTTCGCTGTTTTACATAGTTGAGAGCAAGTTACAAGCGCTTTTCACGTTTCATGTTTAGTATGACACGCGATTTAAGCACTGATTGATGTTATGTTATTTAAGATAATCACTAAATCATGTTTTTTATTCGAACACGCACATGACACATGACCCCCACCCCCCCACACCCCACACACACACACACACACACACACACACACACACACACACACACACACACACACACACACACACACACACACACACACACACACACACACACACACACACACACACACACACACACACACACACACACACACACACACACACACACACACACACACACACACACACACACACAGTTGACGACGTAACATGAAATCAAGTGAGAAATCGTAAATATATTATTATTAAATCAAATTATGCACGCGAATTTGGTGTGCTACACATAACAGGTTCGAAAATAAAATCTCCGGACGGAGCGGACATATCTAACCACATTTGATCAGTAATATTTAGATGGTTACGACGCAAGTTTTTCAGGGTGATGTCCCCAATAATACCTCCATTACGTCATTTTTTGATTAGGAACGCAATGTATGGCAACAGCGGACCAAGAACAGCGCTACACCCAGCATAAATAAATGTGAAATCAACACTGTTCGAAGTACTTGAAGGAAAGGCCAAACAATTTCATGTGCGCAGTTCACATAAATCTCTCACATCGTAATTGCGCAGACCGTTTTGTGATTGAAGTACCGTGACCAAAGTGTTCGGGTCGGTGGCGGAAGGGCAATCGACAACGTTGTACGTTGTGCCTCACCTGGGAGCACTTTCTACTTACATATTTCACACAAATTGTAAGTTCTTAGAAAAATGTTACAATTTGTATCGAGGTGCTAAACCTACTTGACGCCGTTAATTGTGAGTGATACAATTGTAAGAAGTTACAATTGTAACTGGGTGTGAAATATGTAACAACGGATGCGCTGATAGATGCGAGACGGATAATGGAATGTTTACTCAAATTTACTCAAATTCAGACCAAATGTTTACTCAAATTTACGCATTTTTTGGTCTTGTATCTTTATGCATTAGAGTAAATTTGAGTGAACATGCGTAAATTCTCAGTTTTCACAGTAAAGCACACGTATATCCAAAATATACCACATCAGTAAGAAAGCTGCTTGGAGGAATTAATGATTACTCATGGTGCATACATAACATCGGGGTTGGGCTAAAAAAGTAAAAAAATCAATATTTTTTCAAAAAAGCTCACCGCTTTTGCCGTTTTTTTTAAATTAGAAATGTAAGTTCACTTTTTCTGATTTCACAATTTTTTTTCATGGTTTACGTGCGACCCATTAGCAAACCTTAGAATTCAAGGGTTCATGTTTGGCACGAGAACTGCAAAGTGGTTTTTACGTATTTTTATGCGGTGCAAAGTTTGAAGGTTTGAATTTTACTGCTCTGATGCGCACTGAATTTTTACGCAGCGTAACAACTACGTTGCTACAATTTTTTTGCCGTGCTCTGTGACTAGGCAGTCAACCGGCAAATCCATAGCGAACAATATTCTATACGTTAGGTAATATAGAACATATGCGTAATATGTATACATATACAGTACCGCCAATGCTATGTACGTACATAGATTTTTTCTTTCTCTTGTTTCTGTTACGTCTCATTTTTTGTGTTTTTTTGTGTGTGTGTGTGTGTGTGTGTGTGTGTGTGTGTGTGTGTGTGTGTGTGTGTGTGTGTTGTGTGTGTGTGTGTGTGTGTGTGTGTGTGTGTGTGTGTGTGTGTGTGTGTGTGTGTGTGTGTGTGTGTGTGTGTGTGTGTGTGTGTGTGTGTGTGTGTGTGTGTGTGTGTGTGTGTGTGTGTGTGTGTGTGTGTGTGTGTGTTCATGTGTCATGTGCGTGTTCGAATAAAAAACATGATTTAGTGATTATCTTAAATAACATAACATCAATCAGTGCTTAAATCGCGTGTCATACTAAACATGAAACGTGAAAAGCGCTTGTAACTTGCTCTCAACTATGTAAAACAGCGAAGTAAACAAACTTGGTAAAAAACAGATTAAAAGAAGTCAACCACAAGTCCTTCAAAAATGGGAGATAATGTTCACATGACAGTGGCTTTTGTGATTGAATTGAGGGAACAATGCGGAACTTGTTCCTCCTCTTTTTTTCCGCACGTAAATGCTATTTCGGGTGTTCATATTCCTGTAGACCTGCAGTGGTCAGGGTTGGATTAAAAAATTTTTATTATCGAACTTTTTTTAAAAAAAAATTTTTTAATTTTTTTAAAATCACTTTTTTTATTATGGACCCCGAAAAAAATTGGTTTCTAGAAAAATGAAATTTCTGAAATCATGTTACTTAGGTATGTTTTGAGGGACACTAAAGAGAACTTCTCCACTGACTAGCATGTTTATGTCGATCACCAGCGATCTAGCCCATTTGGTCATAACTTTGAGAACCCCGAAGGTAACTCTATGGGCATATATGTATGACAAAGGGAAGACCAACCTTCTGTTTGTGAATTTGGGGATAAATTTGAAGAGAGATAAAGACTTACACCACACTCATGTTGTGTGACAAAAGCAACAAATGACAAATCCACACAACTCCAAATAGGCGAGCAACGAGGAGTCTGTCGATAGCTTACGCCGATAGCTCAATAACTGTACACCTATATTATACATGCAGCGATTGTTGGGATGTCTGGGAACTGTATGAGTCCATTACAACGCCATTTTAAACTGAACTATAAGCGCCGCAGGCGATTTTTTGAGAATGATGAGCAATAAAACGCATGAAAACATACCTTTTTACCTTAAAAAAGTGAGAAAATAACGAAGAAAAGGAGAAAAATAATAAAAAAAGTGAACTCACTTTTTAAAATTTTAAAATAAAAAAAGTGGCCAACTTTTAAAAAAAATTTTTTACAAAAAAGTTTTTACTTTTTTTTAATCCAACCCTGGCAGTGGTATTGTTGAGTTGATTGCGCGATTCGAGAATGGACAGGTTTCGTCTTTCACCTGCGCCGTTGTGGCCGTGCAATTACAACTGGAGCTTAGTGAAGCATCAGCTAGCCCATGCATTGCTTTGTGATTTTTGTTTTTTTTGTTTTTTTTTTTTTTTTTTTGTGTGTTGCACCAACGGCAACAAAAAACAAACCTAAACCGCCGTTGAAACCCGCAGCGCGCACGCCACGTAGTCGGTTAAGAATCGAGCAACGCCAGATGATAGTCGAACTGACAAATCACTGCACACATCAAGAAGTTGCTGACCATATGAATGCGACGACTGACAGAACAGACAACGTGGATAATGATGGAAAAACAAACAGACAACACAGAATGAAACACGCACCTCAACCTTCACACGTTTGTATACGTGCACATTAGGTGACTGAGCAAAACACTCTGAGCATCACAGCATGTTTTGTTTTGTTTGTTGCTTGCGTTTTGTGGTGGTCTAGTCAGCAGTGTTGTCTGCAGCAAACATGAGAGTACTCTGCATCTGTGATTGGTGATCTGCTCCAGACAATGCTCTCCATCTTTATTTCCATAACTGGCTGCGTGTGTGACGCTATGTGATGCACATTTGAACAGCTGCAGGCGCAGCAAATAGCACGCGTTTGAATTGCCGCCTTTGGATGTATAACAAACCGAAAAGAAACGCGCGCGCGCTCTGCGCAGAAACAACAAATCAAGCCAACCGCCATATGCTTATATGCACAACGCCCGGCGCGCGCGCCGGCGTTGCAAAGTGGCCACGTAATTCGTCACGGATTGTATGCAGTGGTTAATAAAAAATTTTTTTATTCAAACCCCATTTTTTAAAAAAATTTTTTTTTAATTTAGAAAATTTTTTTTATTCCATCCAAAAACTGCCCGAAACGAAAAAATATGAGCGCTAAAGCAAAAAATAGTGGCATTTTTCTTCCATAACGTGTGGTAAGTGATGCGACAGGGTACCGTTATGCATGAGGGTACCCAATAATTGATATCTCACTCGCAATTTGCCAGGACGTCTATACTGTATGTGTATATGTATGTACACATATGTACATATATCTATACATATGTATATGTGTATGTATGTATGTAATACATCTATGTACATTATGTACATGTATATATGTGTATACATATGCACGTATATATGTATATGTATATACGTATGTGTATATATGTTTGTTTACATATGTTTGTATACGTATTTATGCGAGTATGTACACACGTACATATGTGTATACACTACTTCTGCCCAGACGGTACCTATGAACTAACGTATATGTGTACATGCAGAGGGGTGTGTGCCCAGAAGATGCCCACGGTACGATCTTCAGACTGTGACATGACAACAGCTGTTCTAGGGGAAAAAAAAAAATAACAAAACAAAAAACCCCTCCAAAACAATACACAAAAACCCCCCCCCACAAACCAAAAAAACACAAAAAAAAAAAAAACAAAACCAAATAAAAAAAAAAAAACCCCCAAAAAAACACACAAAACAAAAAAAACAAAAAAAAAAAACCCAAAAAACAACACAACACACAAAACAACAAACAACACAACCACCTATAGAGTGAATATCAGACCGAATCACTGCTTTCGGGTCTGTTGCATGGATAAATGCATGCCCACCCAGTCGCATGTACATGTGTGATCATATGAGAGGCCATGTGAGTGTGTGCACTATGTCTAGATGCCACAAAACAACGATTATGGCACCCAATACACCCACGGTAAGGTCAGGTGATGTCAACAGTAGCAATTTTTATGCAAAAAATAGCACTTTTAGAGCAAAAAATAAAGAAATTTTCGAATTTTGAAATTAAAAATTTTTTTTAACTTTTGGAACGAATTTTAAAAAAAATTTTTTTTTAATAAAAATTTTTTTAAAAAACCTCTGACTGTTTGACATGCATTAACATTAAGCTGCGTTCAGGTTCCACCAAGAGCGCCTGTGTTCTCGCGGTGTTGCATTTGACTGATTAGGCTAGCTGATGCTTCACCAAGCGGTACTGAACCCCAGTTGCGCTGGCACTAGAGACACAACGTACACAGCACTGATATATTATGTACTGTCGTGCGCACAGCTAATGTACCGATGAATATGTACATATGCGGTGGTCGTTGAAGTGAGAACCGTATAAAGCTCGTTTGTCCACTAGATTACAATGGACAGTGACGCTGCGTACCAGTTCCACCAAGAGTGCGTCTGCCATCGCGGTGTTTCACTTGACTTATTAGACTAGCTGATGTTTCACCAAGCGGTACTGAACCCAATTGTTTATCAATTCGTATATCCCAATATCAATTCATGCACCTTTCACGAAATCGCTTACAACGACCACACATGCTTTTAAGTCCGACCTACGCTCGGGAATTCAAATTAACACATGTGAAACGATCCATTATAAGCATACTTTCAGTTTTGACTAACTCTCAAAACTGTCAAGATGCAAACCAGCCAC
>JASAMV010002780.1:0-13701 GCA_030248065.1 Rhynchonema sp. JSB1_4
GCCAAGATACCAAAATAGCCGAGAATGTGTACATGCACATACCAGTGTTAGCCGTTGCTCAAGTCGCGTGTGCAAACTGCGAACATACATGGACACCAACTAGAACATGTCATTTTTGTAACGAACCAGCGCAGGCCATTTTCGCCGGCGAAAAATGTGTGTCCAACCTATGCGCATTCCTCTTGATGCCCAGACAGCACCGCACGGTCGTTATGTTCCATAACTTCAGGGTGAGGAATTGTTCTTGCTTTTTTCTTCAACAAAAACCGCGGAAAACTTGTTCCAGCAATACGATGGCGTTTTCATTTTGCGTGAATTATTGCAAAGAGGCCTAAAACCACACTTCATTCCGCGTGGGCGAGGCCTGATGATGCTTCGAGTGGGGAAATGTGTGATGCTTGACTCATTGAATTTTGCGCCGTTTCCGCTTAGCCGGTTTCCGCAAGCATTCGGGATTGAGAACTTAGAAAAAATGCCATACCCGTATGCCAGTATATCGCTCAGTACAATGGAATGCGCAACCTCACCAATGCCGCCCATTGAAATGTTCTTCACGCATAAAACGACAGAACAGGAGAAAAAGCGCATATCTACGTGGCATGCTACTCAGGACACTTGGAACCACAAAGCCCGCCTTACTGAATATTGCTGCAATGACGTAACTATGCTGCGGGAAGGCATGAGAAAATTCAAGCAATTGATATTAGACCACACTGTAAACCTGGATCCATTCTCGTGTGGCGCGATCACGCTAAGCGGGCTTGTACAAATTGACTTTTTGCGCAATTTCTATGACCGGAAACGCCACCCGTTGTGCATATTACCGTACAAAGGGCTTGTACCGAAAAAGGGCCAATCTCGTGAGGCCATGGTCTGGATGAATTACGTTGCCAGAAAACACGGGTGCAGGTTACAGTCTGCCTATGACCCAGAGGGAGAGTTTCGGGTATCCGGTATTGCGGTTGACGGCGCACTTTTCGATCCGCAAACTAATAAAGCAGTATTGTGCCTGGAATTTCATGGGTTGGTTATTTTTTTATAAATTTGCAACAACAAACACTAAATATTTATGTTGTTTCATTTGTCGCTACCATGGTTGCTGTCGATGTGAAAGACGGAGAACGGCCCAAATTGGTGGCGTTGGCGCAACCATGGACCAACGGTTTCAAGCGACTTTAGCACGCGAGAAACGCATACAGAAAACCATGCAACTACAAGTGTTGTGGGAGTGCCAGTATCAACAGATGTTGCGCACAGATAAGGAATTGCTGCATTTGCACAAAACCCTACATGTGCCGGATGCCCGGCTAAAACCTGCCGATGCATTGTTTGGGGGCAGGTTAGAATGGTGCAGTGTGAATATAGACCACAAAACATGCATTTCATCATTTCAGGGTTGAAGTGTACCGATTAATAGCCGAAAACACCAAAATATCGGCCATTGATGTCTGCTCACTTTATCCTTACATATGCGCCGTTACCAGGTACTGTAAGATATATAGTGATCATGACGAATATGTTCACTCACTATTTGCTTCAGGTACTGCATTGGTTGGCCGGAAGTACTGACCGGGAACTTCGCCGACCTTCATGCCCAGCCATACCATGGGATAATAAAATGTACCATGAACCCTCCCCCCCAACTACTGCATCCTCCTTTACCAGTCAGGAATAAGGGGCGGCTAATTTTCGGTCTTTGTAATGAATGCATTCAACAACAAGCAAGTACCATGTGTACGCATACAAAGGAAGAGCGAGCAATCCGTGGAACCTGGGCATCAGTGGAAATCTATGCTGCTTTGCGGTGTGGATATACATACAGCGATATAGGTTGGTGATGTTCATGTGGTAATTAAGCTTGAATGAAAACCCCGCTATTTCCAGAATGTGTCTACCACTGGCCCGAAACCATGATATATGACCACAAGAACATAAAAAGTGGCCTTTTTACCGAATTTATCATGAAATGGATTCGATTAAAAATTGTGAGCTCGCCACTGCCCGATGGCGTCTCGGCCAGTGAACTCGTGAAAAGATATGAACGTGACTGGCTGATGGACATTTGTGAAAACGATATAATCCCGAACACAACGCTGCGCATGCTCGCGAAGGTTATACCAATACCACCACACCCATTACAATGATATAAATCATGAATTTTTATTCAGCTAATTGTCAATTCGGTTTGGGGACGATTCGGAATGAATCCGGATAAAATAAAAACAAAAATATGTACAACAGCGCAGCAGCTATTGGCCCTGTGCAACGACGAAAAATATACAGTAACGTTTGCACGGGTGGTCAGTGATAAACATGTGATGGTACAATACCGTTTAACAGAAGACTTCATTGAGCCGCCAGCCACAGGCTCTATTCCCGTGGCCATAATGACAACTGCTGCTGCCAGAATACATTTGTGGGAAAATTATTTGATGCCACTAGGACATAGAGTACTGTATGTTGGTGAGTTTGTAAGGCAATGATTTACAAGAATACACAACAATGCAATAAAAGCGTAAAATTACATACACGGATGGTGTGGTGTATACGAGTGAACCCGGAGATCACGAGCCAAAGTTGGGATTTATGGTCGGCGAAATGACCAGTGAAATCGGGAGAAACCAGAGAATTACAGCATTTGTGGCAGCAGGTACAGTCCTCTCTCTACATAATAATTAGTTTGGAAGCCCATTTTGTCCATTATAACAAGTCAGCGGGTATTAGTGCGAACAGTCGCTTTACTGGTTAAACTACTCATTATGCAAAGATGGACTGTATGTGGTATGTATCACGATATCATGAAGTGATTCGCTTATAGTACTGACCACACAACAAAAATAACATTTAAGGGTGTAAAAACTACAGCTATAAAATAGAAGATGTTGAGAGCGGAAAAATTACGTACAAGGTGCGAGTCAGGGGAATCAGCCTGAATAACAAAGATGCAAAGGAGAAGATCCGTTACGCTACCATGAGATCCGCCGTTGAACGCTACATTTCGACCCGGGGACAGGACGTTGGGACTGTAATTGTGGAAAGGAGTACATTTGGGCGAACGACAAATCAGCAAGTTGTGACAATAAACGAAAAGAAAAAGTGGTCTGTAAAAATACATAAACGCATGTTAATGAAAGATGGTACAACTTTACCTTATGGTTGGCGTGCCAAATAAACGCAGTCGTACCACGCGAACGCCACCACATACAGTGTCATTGTGACAACCGCCATCAGCGCGACGAAATCGGACACCTGAAAACGAGATGAAATTCAGATGTGCAGGGGCGATGGGGCTTTTTGGCCCATCGTTTGGAGGGAAGTCGACTATAATGAAGCATTTGGTTGAGAATGCAGACACGCTGCTTGACCCAGTGCCAAATTCAATCACTATCTGCCATGCTCCGGGAGGAGGAGACCAATTTGAGCACCTCTGCGCTGACAAGCGCGTGCGGCTAGTGCAGGGGATGATCGATTTTAGCGAGCTCTCGGAACTAGAAGCACCGCGTCTTTGTATTGTAGACGATTTAAAACTAGCGAAAAATACACTGGATGATATTGCGTGTATACACGGACATCACTTACCATGCCTGTTTGTTATTGGACTGCACCAAATATTTAGTGAGTCGAATCGAATATTTCGGCAGAACGCTTCTTATGTGTGTATTCTCAATTACCCAGCCGACAAGACAGGGTATTTAAGGTGGTCCCGAAATTTTAAACCCGGATTCGGCCCTGAAATGGCCGAAATATATCGATACGCATGTTTAAGACCACACGGGTACGTGTTGTTTGATTTGACACAAAATTGCCCAGATAATCGCCGAATAAGAACAAACTGTTTCAAAGATGGAAGAGAGATTGCATTTGAAATATATAAATAGGCCAGCGCAGTGATAATTTGAAAATGGCTGTTAGGCTATGCCGCAATATCGAGTTGCTTGAGGCTCTGCACACAGGCACACCGCGAGAACGGGTACGTATTTTAAGCAACAAAAAAACGGACATACTGAAGTGTATACGGGATATTTGTTACAATTTATTGACGAATACGGATTTGGAACTTACGCACTTGGAGGTGAATGCCCTGAGAAAGTACAAAACCATAATAATTCAACTAAAACGACGATCTGCGGCAATAGCCAGCCTGCGTACTTTGCTTCTGTCGCACGTACGTTCAAGTTTCTTCGCAGTCCTTCTGCAGCCAATTATAGAGAGAAAAGCATCATTATGCCAGTGAAGCGGGTCTATCTCACACCGGAGGTCGCAGATGTGAACAATAAGGTAAATAAATTGCTGAAGACAGACCATAAAATTGACATGATCAAGAGGCTAAAAGCGGAACTGGAAAAACTTGAAAGTGAAAAGCTCGAGAAAGTAGTCAAAAACACAATAAAGTGGACAGAGTTACAATGAATAGCCGCAAAGTAGACAAAGTTCTTACAGGGCTGTATTACAGTGAGGTTGGGCCAGGTAGTTATATGGGCATCAATAAGCTATATACACTGGCCAAAAAGGCACACCCAACAATAACTGTGCGGCAGGTGACGTCATGGCTGCAACGTCAGCCTACATATGCAAGGTATAGACATGTGCGGCACAAATTTGATCGAAACCAGACGAGGTCACTCGGTGTAGGCATGTCATACCACATGGATCTCATAGATTTTAGAACTTTGGCCTCTAGGAACAGTAACCATGGCTATATTTTAGTTTGTGTTGATTGCACGAGCAGAAAAGCATACACAGAAGCGATGAAGACAAAACAGCCAAGTTCCACTTTGACGGCGTTCAAAAGAATGAAACTGTCGAACATGCCTCTTCTGTTCTCCGATTTTGGGCTTGAATTTGCAGGTTCCTTTGATCAGCACTGTATTGAAAATGGAATAACCGTTGTACGCATGGCTGGTGCCTCAAAAGCATATCTTGCCGAGAGATATATAAAAACTTTCAAATCAAAACTTTTCAAGCGGTTAGGGCCGAAGAATAGGCGCTGGATCGATATTTATCGGGACATAACAGCGTCATATAATGCTACACCCCATGCCAGCCTCAAAGGTCTCACCCCAAACGAAGTCAACATAAAGAACGAGCACTTATTTGTTGGGCGCACTACACAATATAGCCGAAAACCATTAAAATTCCGCTATAAAAAGGGTGACTATGTACTTTTGGCACTAGGCAAAGATAAGATGCGAAAGGGACATGCCCAAAAGTGGAGCTCGGAACAGTACCAAATATATAAAGTGTTGAAACACAGGTTCCCACAAACTTACAGGCTACAGTCGAGTGAAAATATAGTATTACCTGGTGTATTTTACGAGCACCAGCTTGCACCATGGGTGGATATATAAATGCGCTAAAAAATGCTGAGCGTCCCACATTCATTGTGACACTAATATCCCTACTTGGCTGCATTTGCACTCTTGTTCGGCTGAAACTGATGGCGAGTGGACAGCAGACTGATTTTTTTGTCACGTTGCTCAGTTCGACGGCTGGGTTTGACAATAAGACTTGGGCGTTCCGCACAACATTGGCAAAACGTTTGAATTTGGATGACGATTGGGTTGTCGGCTTATCCGAGGTTTCCATTGTCGCAGCGTACCCTGCCCTCTCCGATGCGTTCATTGTAATTGACGTCGGTGGAATGTATAAGTGCATTCAGGTTCCGAATGGGATTTTGAACTCAAACGAAGCACTATTAGACCGCGTCAATGAGGCAATCGAGACCGGGGCTGGCGCCGATGATGACACAGTAGCGAGATACATACAGGAACATTTTCCACAGGTCCAACAGTTTTATGCCCAAAATGTATCTTCGTCACAAAAAGTGGACCCAGATATAAAATTAAAACTGAAACCCAGTGCCGGAGATGATAACATTGTTGGGTGGCGGACGGAAAAGAAGAATGTGAAACGTATTTTTATGAGCCCAAATCTGCAGCACGTTTTGGGATACGAAAATGATACGCTTGTGATAACAAAGTCAAGGAAAACTCATTTAGCCGAAATGCCAATCAGCCTTAGAGGGCACACGCCCACTGATAGTTTGTATATATATAGCAACGTTGTAAAACCACAACTGATCAGCACGACAAGTGCAAAAATTTTGCGAATTATTAGTTATGACGCAGATGAATATGGTGTGCGCCAGACAATAATTCCACCCTCTATTCATTACAAGCGCCTGGCGACAACGAACTTTGATCAGATCGAGCTTGAAATACGGTGTTTGGACGGTACAGCCGCGCCGCTTGACCGCAATTCTATTGTAACACTGCATTTTAAAAAATATGGTAGTTAAGGCCTTTATAAGACCGTCTGGTAACTACTGGGTCTACATGTCAAGCGGCCATGCACGGCGACGTTTGAAAGGTCGTGGATTTGCACGATTAGCCACCATGGTGGCGCCCATGCTTGGAAACCTAGCAGCGAAAGTAGCAAAATCAGTGTATAAAAAGCCACGCAAGGCAAAGCGTAAAAGCTCTGGTCACAATGCCGGGAGGAAAGCGAAGAAAACCACTCTATAAACGGCGAGCCTTTGGCGGCGGCAGGCAATTTTTTGGCTTCCCCGCCAGTGGTACGCGTATAAAAAGGCGGATTGTAAAAAGAAGGAAACGTAGAACTAAAAGTCGACGAAGACGTCGCTAAACCATGGAACATGTAGTGGACGGGTCAGAGTTGGTCGCTTCAACAAAGCTTGATCTATACGATGTGTTACCCACACAATCTTCAGTTGTTGGGCAGCAAATGGTAACTATACCCCCGACAAACCCTCTGGACAAAAACACGACCATAATATTCGACCTATCGAACTCGAATCAGTACATCAGTCTGAACGAAATTTATATCAGAACACTAATACAGTTAACTGAACCAGATGGAACGGCGTTCGATGGCACCGAAGACGGATACGACGCGTCCGTCAATAATTTTACAGGGTTAAGCATGTGCAAAAACGTGCGCTTTTTCATCAATAATGTTTGCGTGCAAAATACCATGGACATGGGCTATACAGCTTTCGTTTCAGCTGTGATTAACGCCGACCCAGCAGAAAGGAAGGAGATACTTAGGTTGGGCGGACTATATGAAGTTACATCCAACGAAAAGACAAAAGAGGGTTTATGCTACAAAGAAATGGCTAAAAAGCTGAGCAAGTCTAAAAAAGTCCAGCTCTTAGCCAGGTTAAACGTTGGTATTTTTAATTGCCCAAAAGTGCTCCCGCCGTATGCTAATTGTAAAATCGAAATCGACTTACAGCCAGCCGACTGGACAGTTCTAAACTTTGGAACCGTGCCCGTAAAGCTGAATTTGCTTGCATTTGATGTGTTGGTGAACAAGTACCTTGTGGATGAGAGTTTGTCGTCCCAACTTTTGACATCACTGAATACAAAACCGTTCATCTACCAATATAACGAGGTTGTCACAAGGACTATGTATCTACCCAAAAACCTAAAGGATGTCGGAATGAATCAATTATTCAGTGGCAGGCTGCCGAACCGCTGCATACTGGCAATTGTTGACGCTGACAGTTATTTCGGCACCAGCCTGGAGAAGCCCGCGTTTGTTTTTGAGCCACACAACGTGCAGTATTTGGGCATCAGGGCTAATGACCAATATTACCCCCATAATCTACAGGTGGACACATTCAATTGGGATCAGAACATTTGGAGCACTGGATATCTGCGATTGTGGAAAGGCCTCAACTTGCAAGAGACGGGGTTCGGAGCAGACTTAGTACCAGAGATTTGGTCCAAGGTCATGACATTCCACCTCATCGACCTGCAACCAATATCCAGTGGTGACAACCAAATAATAAGAACGGGTGATGTGTCGGTGGTCTGCCGATTTAACACTCCGATAACGCAAGACAACGGCGTTGTTCTTCTGTGTCTCGCAGAATTCCAAAAAACTCTAACTCTTGACAGAGACTATAACCCAGTGGTTGAATAATGGACAGTTTGATGGTGGACAGTTTGATTTCGAGAAACCATCTTCTACACTCGGCCTATGTTGGCGCGTTTGTGGCCGACCATGACCGTTTTATTGTTCTCCCGGGGTGCTTTGCACTAGTAAATGTCGATAATCATTGGGTACTGCTGTTCAACAAAAATGGCTCGATGTACTCGTTCTGTTCGCTTGGCCGTGTGAAATTTGAGGATACAATACAGATGAACAAATTACAACTCCAACAGTCACGCTCATCTACATGTGCACTTTGGTGTCTTGTATTTGCACACGAATTTGTCACAAAAAGAAACTTGAAGCAGCTGCTGCGTTCATTCAACAGAAACCATAAGCCGCGCAACGATGCACGCATACTGCGTCGTGCTTTGAAAGTTCTGAGATTAGCCCCGCCCCGAAAGCCGGCTTTTGCGCAAGAGTTAAAGTGACCACAATGGTCATTGTTGCCCTTGTGTTGCCGAAACATGCCAGCATTGCGAGTACGTAAAGCAAAGCGAAGGCTGGTCCGGTTGGGCCCCGTATGTGGCGCGTTTGCGAACAGGTCACTTGAAGTGATTCTGCGCAATGTAGATGTCACCACAGCTACGTACGAGGCGGCCCCAATCCTGGCTCCAGACGGTGTGACCTTCAGTGGCCGGTTGATTGTTGTGATGGACGTTGGTGAGTGCAGATGTTTCTTATCACATTGTGGCAAGTGCAGCAAGAGCAACAAATCTTTTCTAAAAAATAAACTGAACACCATGGTGCGCGGGGGATGGAACATAAAATATTTGTTTTGAGCTATCGCCAACCGTGTGCAGTCTGTTCAACCACACGTGCTATGTGTGTTCAAAAACACACTTTTTTCGTTCCACAATAATAGCACAAAAGAATATGTCTCAGGTGCCAACACCAGCGGCATCGCGGACAGAGTTGTGGAGCTGGCCACAATGGTGTCGTTGTTGCGCCATCACTTCGGCGAGGACATTGTCCTGCTCAACAGCCGATTTGGCGTCCACAACACACACGGAGGCTTTGTCGTGGTAATCGACACCGTGTCCATTGTACGAATGCTCTGCAAACATGCCACGCCATGGGAACTGGGCATAAAGTGCGTGATTACGTGCGCTGATGTGCGCGAATTTGTCAAGTTGCTGATAACAACAATCCGGCAAGGCACAGTTGTCCGGTTGGTGAAGGGGTTATTTGAATGCTCACAACATTTTCTACTAAGCGGTCATAAACACATAGAACACAGTGTATGGTATCTCAGGAATGGTTTCACCGACCGGAACGGCGTCCGGCAGGACATCTACCCGCACGACAAAGAGTGCCACAAGCGCTCAATACTGTTCCATCACCCCCATCCTGTGGGCTGGACCATGGAACTACGCAAGTCGCGTGTTGTGCGGGTTGTCGTCAGCTACCACCCGGGCCGTGAAACGCCGACAATGACGGCACGAACGGTCAGTTGGAAGTGAATGGGTTACTATTGTATGAGAAACATTGTGCTAACATGAGGGGAGCAAGATTTTCGGTGTCTAAAAATGGGTAATGTATGTACACAGACACAATGTAAAGTGAAAAATATGAACATAGCATAATTTTGCAGCTGTTTCTTGACGATTGCCCCAAAGGCTGCTATAGCTGCGCGACAAACACGAGCCGAAACTACGACGATGAGGCGGCGTTCTCCATTGAGAGCCACTTTGGTGGGGCAAACTGGGCTGTCAGGCGTCCGGTGGCCGGTGGCAGTCTGCCCGATATAGAACTTGTCAGTAGCAGTGAAGAGCGAGACGAGCGCAGTGGCTTCGGCTTGATGTGCCGTACCATGCGCCACAGCGAACTTATGTACGACGGACAGGCGATGGCCAACATGAATTTGGCATTGAAGCCCAACCCAAAAAAGGTGAACCTGAGCTTGCAGTTGATGCGCCATGCTGAACTGCACGCATATGGACTGAGTGAAGAAGAACTGGAAGAGTTCTATTGAATGTTTTAAGCTGAACTAGTCGGTATTTCCCTGTTGATGCTTCTGTTGTTACGCGCCTGTTTGTTGTTTTTGGTGCCCTATTTGGTATGAAGAAACCGTATGTACCACAGTTGATTGACCTTTTATGGAGAAAAATATACACCAAAAAATACAACCCCCTGCAGCACATAACATAAACACGGCGGATTGGGGGTAAGACAACGCTGTACATAGAGGATAGGCAGACTATAGCACATACATATGTTTTAGCACCCAACAGCCGTCCTATGTGGGTGTGTGTGGGTGAGAGACCACGCGTTCCTGCAGGCATACACACACACACTCACATTGGGCCTCAAAATAACAAAATTTCTGCTCAAAAACGCTGCACACAAGCACCAAAACTAATCGATGACCATATATGCTAAATCAATCAATGGGTGAAATCACGGACAGACAGACACAGACAACATGCAATCAGAAACTAAATGTACGCAGAGCCACAACAATGTACAACGGCGCATTACCGGACGGTGCACAATACTTTGACATAAAATCCGAAAGTAAGTGCAAACCGCAGAAAAGAAAACGGAACGGCCTGGTGAACATTTTTTGACATTGAAAAAAGGAAAGAAAAGAACCCGACAACATGACCGCGAACAAGCAAGAACAAACAACGTAACGACCAGACCAGGCACGCGCAAAACACCGACTTTTGTGGAACCGAATTATTCTGATTGATTCTGACAAATAGTATGAGCATAGCAATTTGAAGTGAATATATCAACATAGCGACATAAACCAAAACCCC
This sequence comes from Rhynchonema sp. JSB1_4, assembly GCA_030248065.1. NCBI lineage: Eukaryota > Metazoa > Nematoda > Chromadorea > Monhysterida > Xyalidae > Rhynchonema > Rhynchonema sp. JSB1_4. The sequence continues at coordinate 10,722 of JASAMV010002780.1, forward strand.
CCCAACCAATAATCTTTGGCAAGAAGAACAAATCCTGACATATATTATTTTGGCTCCCGAACAACTCTGCAATAAGAGCAAAAACAAAACAAACCAGCATTCTAGGGGTGCGAAATTTGATTGCAATGGGCACCCACTGAGCAAAAATGTTTGCAAAAGGAATCACAAAATTACACCCAACCCATCATTTCTCGCACCAACGGTGGTGCATCGGTGGTGTGTGCGGGTGGTGGCTGAGGAGGACCGGCGATTTCATTCTTATGCGAATACTTGTAGAAAGCAGCAAGGCCAGCGAAGAACCCCGCGATCAGGCCAAATACGGCGCCCAGCGTGCCAGCCAAACCAGCCTGAATATAGAATTTGTTTACGGAACATGAATGGAGTTGTCAAAGTCAGAACTAAAAAACTAAAACGATTATTACCAAGCCAGCCCCATCGTCGTTATCAAGGTCGTCTTCATCAGAATCTCGTCCGCCCGCGTGTGCCTGAAAAGCGTTGTGATTTCCACCAGTTGAAACATTTTTATTTGCATATCACACATACCCATGCTGAGTCATATCTGCGTGAGTGGCTGTGGTTGGAGTTGCATAGTGATTAGTAGAGCTGATTAGACTATTTTCATGCTTTGAAGGCAAAGGGACAGAGGACAAACAGGCATGGGACGGTTTTTGTGTACCTCTAGTACCATGTGGTGATGTTGTTTGAAGACCAGTAGAATGCGGTGCACTACTGGGTGTGCTGACGGCCAAAGTGACAGCAAGCGTTGCAGACACAGTATTTGCGCTAGTTTGCGATACAGAGGCGATTGTGGTGGTGGGGCGGACAGGACGGTCAGTGCGCACCATATTGGTGGTGGTGACAGGTATGCTATGTGTCACAGTTTGTAACACAGGTATGGATGTGGTGACAGAATCAGTGACAATAGTGCTTTTCACAAGTTTGGTGACAGGGACAGGACTGGTTGTGGTGAGTGTTGGAAGCTTAGATTTTGCTACTTTAGCGTTAAAAAGAAAGATACCCGGATTCACGAGTGGTGGCAGTGTAGTTGAACGCTAAAATTGAGCACGTTTTCACAGGTGATACCAAACCTTTTGGGAAATGTAGTTACAAACCTGGTCGCACTGATACACCACCGATTCAATGGCGGGCAACAGCTTGGCCAGGACAGCCGGGGGCGGCGCGGAGTCGCAGTCGAGCACGACCAGTTTCTGTAATGGTGTAGGTAGTCACATATCAGTGATTTGTGTTTTTTAATCATAAATGTTTCACCTTGATCAGTCCACCAATCGGCGTGAGCATTTCATAATCAGCGATGCCACTGCCCCCGCGGCAATAATACACCGTATCCCTGTCGCAATCACAATACGTGCACACATCAGCCGCGCCGGCACACGCCACCAACGCCAGCAGAGCAATGAACCACATGAACGTGTGCCTGAAATGCATTCGCAGCATTTTTCAACTGTTTAAAACTGGTGCTGCCAGTCAAAAACCATTTCCCACTGGCAAACACCACAGCAGTTTGCTTCTCATTGAGCGAAATTGAAAGCGCAGGAAAAATTTCGAGTTCCAGTTGTGTTCTGGGGAATGCACTAGACAGGGAGCTGAGTAACAGCGGCCACGGGAATTTTCCCGCCCCCACGATATTTCTAATTTTGAAATTAGAAACCTTTGAAGGCACTCCCAGCCTGGTGAGCTGTTTACACAAATTTTGCGCCATTGTGAGCGCCTTTTTTCGGCTGCGAGCCCCGAGAGAGACCACTTTGGATGTTTCCCACACCATGTGTGTACAGTTTGTAGACTTTATTATGACGCAATTTATTTTGTGTGGATTGTATTTTGCATTTTCGATTTTGTCTCGAAGTGAGAGCAGGTTTAGTCTGCTTTTACTGATTGAAAATGTGCAAACAATGTTGGCAACATACATGCCTGCTGAGTAATCCACGAATTTAGTCAAACAAAGCTTTTATACTCACACACGCGGTCCACTGCTGTGCTGCGCCAGTCCCGATTTCACCTCTTCAATGGTGGCGCCACTTTGAATGTTGTAGTCGGCGAGCGTGCGTGTGTTGCCAAGTGGACGACCTTGAAACCGAATGATTCTGGTCTGTGTTGGGCACATGTGTGTCTGTTGACTTGAAAATGCGCTTTTATATTGGGGTTGTACACTCGAGCGTGCCTTGAAATCTATTAAAAAGCTGAATGAATTTGGCATAAAACGTGAATCATTGCAAACTTAATTTTCACTGTGGCCAAACTAAGTAGTTGTGGCCTATACACTCCGCCAATTAGTGCTTTAAACTCCAAATTATTTTTTTCTAGCCAGGTCATTACCCGTATTTTTACAATGTAATTGTATTTGAACATGACTTTTGCTCTAAAAACTGAAAAATGGAGCCTTGTTTTAGGGCTTGCCTTATACTATGCCCCTACTTTACGAGAAATGCTGTACAGACCAACCGAAAATGGCGAATCGCTGCAAGCTTGTCGGTATGCCACCTTTTTCATGTATTTTCACCTTGACAACATCGATTGTGTCCACCGGCCGGCACCAAATGGTGATCGTTTTGCCAGTCAGCATTTTGACGTAAACCTGAACGAACAAGAAAATTAGTTATGACAAAAATCATTTTCAGCTCTGAAGTTTCACCATGGTTATTTTGGCCAATTATTTTTCATTTGGTTTTTGATATCAATTTCCCCAAAAATTATTTTTCGCATAGTTTGTGTCGGAAAAAATCATGGTCTTTTCATAGAACTAATGTGACGGATTTTCATACAGAAATAAACCATAAAATTGCTCACATCTACCTTGTATTCAGCAGCTGTCTTGTCATCGTTCATCTGTTTACCCGAGAAGATGAGTCGCTGTTGTGGCGGTGGGATTCCCTCCTTTTCTTCGACTTTCTCCTTGATTCTCTCCTCTTTGTCATTTGGTTCAATGTCCAACTCAATCTTTTTGCCGGCCATTTTGCTGATT
>JASAMV010002781.1:0-94558 GCA_030248065.1 Rhynchonema sp. JSB1_4
GTCGCGTGATGAGATGCGTTCTTAGCGCAGCCACGGCCACGAACCCCAGGTTACGGTAGCACACATGGCTTCAAAACCGTGAGAAACAAAAGTGGTTCGAAAATGAGTGTGACAGGAACAGATAAAGTCGCGTGATGAGATGCGTTTTTAGCGCAGCCACGGCCACGAACCCCAGGTTACGGTAGCACACATGGCTTCAAAATCGTGAGAAACAAAAGTGGTTCGAAAATGAGTGTGACAGGAACAGATAAAGTCGCGTGATGAGATGCGTTTTTAGCGCAGCCACGGCCACGAACCCCAAGTTACGGTAGCACACATGGCTTCAAAATCGTGAGAAACAAAAGTGGTTCGAAAATGAGTGTGACGGGAACAGGTAAAGTCGCGTGATGAGATGCGTTTTCAGCGCAGCCACGGCCACGAACACCAGGTTGCGGTAGCACACATGGCTTCAAAATCGTGAGATACATAAGTGGTTCGAAAATGAGTGTGACAGGAACAGATAAAGTCGCGTGATGAGATGCGTTCTTAGCGCAGCCACGGCCACGAACCCCAGGTTGCGGTAGCACACATGGCTTCAAAATCGTGAGATACATAAGTGGTTCGAAAATGAGTGTGACGGGAACAGGTAAAGTCGCGTGATGAGATGCGTTTTCAGCGCAGCCACGGCCACGAACACCAGGTTGCGGTAGCACACATGGCTTCAAAATCGTGAGATATTGGTCGCACAATGACTATATGAGAATCCATCCAAAATTTTTCCTGAATTGACAAGCCAGAAAATTCAAACTGACATTGCGCGGCAACGTGTAATCACACATAAAGTATGTAGTAAGCGAAATGTTTCAGAGATTAAAAACGTGGTTGACTGGGTAGTTTACTTTGAGATGAAAATGTTTTGTAAGAAATACAAATAGCCCAGTGGTTAAGCGTGGCAAAACGCTGGAATCCTGACGATCAAGGTGGCTTTGGATGGATTCTCATATGGGCATTGTGCGACCAATACATAAGTGGTTCGAAAATGAGTGTGACAGGAACAGATAAAGTCGCGTGATGAGATGCGTTCTTAGCGCAGCCACGGCCACGAACCCCAGGTTGCGGTAGCACACATGGCTTCAAAATCGTGAGATACATAAGTGGTTCGAAAATGAGTGTGACGGGAACAGGTAAAGTCGCGTGATGAGATGCGTTTTCAGCGCAGCCACGGCCACGAACCCCAGGTTACGGTGGCACACATGGCTTCAAAATTGTGAGATACATAAGTGGTTCGAAGATGAGTGTGACGGGAACAGATAAAGTCGCGTGATGAGATGCGTTCTTAGCGCAGCCACGGCCACGAACCCCAGTTTACGGTAGCACACATGGCTTCAAAACCGTGAGAAACAAAAGTGGTTCGAAAATGAGTGTGACGGGAACAGATAAAGTCGCGTGATGAGGTGCGTTTTTAGCGCAGCCACGGCCACGAACCCCAGGTTACGGTAGCACACATGGCTTCAAAATCGTGAGAAACAAAAGTGGTTCGAAAATGAGTGTGACAGGAACAGATAAAGTCGCGTGATGAGATGCGTTTTTAGCGCAGCCACGGCCACGAACCCCAGGTTACGGTAGCACACATGGCTTCAAAATCGTGAGAAACAAAAGTGGTTCGAAAATGAGTGTGACGGGAACAGGTAAAGTCGCGTGATGAGATGCGTTTTCAGCGCAGCCACGGCCACGAACACCAGGTTGCGGTAGCACACATGGCTTCAAAATCGTGAGATACATAAGTGGTTCGAAAATGAGTGTGACAGGAACAGATAAAGTCGCGTGATGAGATGCGTTCTTAGCGCAGCCACGGCCACGAACCCCAGGTTGCGGTAGCACACATGGCTTCAAAATCGTGAGATACATAAGTGGTTCGAAAATGAGTGTGACGGGAACAGGTAAAGTCGCGTGATGAGATGCGTTTTCAGCGCAGCCACGGCCACGAACACCAGGTTGCGGTAGCACACATGGCTTCAAAATCGTGAGATACATAAGTGGTTCGAAAATGAGTGTGACAGGAACAGATAAAGTCGCGTGATGAGATGCGTTCTTAGCGCAGCCACGGCCACGAACCCCAGGTTGCGGTAGCACACATGGCTTCAAAATCGTGAGATACATAAGTGGTTCGAAAATGAGTGTGACGGGAACAGGTAAAGTCGCGTGATGAGATGCGTTTTCAGCGCAGCCACGGCCACGAACCCCAGGTTACGGTGGCACACATGGCTTCAAAATTGTGAGATACATAAGTGGTTCGAAGATGAGTGTGACGGGAACAGATAAAGTCGCGTGATGAGATGCGTTCTTAGCGCAGCCACGGCCACGAACCCCAGGTTACGGTAGCACACATGGCTTCAAAACCGTGAGAATTAAAAGTGGTTCGAAAATGAGTGTGACGGGAACAGATAAAGTCGCGTGATGAGGTGCGTTTTCAGCGCAGCCACGGCCACGAACCCTTGGTTACGGTATCACACGTGGCTAGAAAATCGTGAGATATAGGTGAGGCTGAAATTTTTTTGTGACCAACAATAAAAGTTAATCTAGTCGTTTCATTTTTCTTGGTAGTTAGAAGGCTATTACATACCCTATACCTGCCGCAGGCATGGAAATTGAAATATATTTGAGCAAATCGCGGGCTTGTTCTTGAAACTAATTTTAATTGAAGGTATTTCTTCATTTCAAACCTCTTGGAAATATTTTCAAGCTTCTGAGAAAGACAATCAAACTTTTTCTAAGGTAAAGGTAAAGGTAAATCAAGGTAAATCAGCCCCCCTCCCAGGGTTGGAAAAAATTTTTTTAACAAGTTAAAAAAAAACATTTAAAAAAAAGTCCCTGATTCGGGGAAATTTGACCAAATGTGACTAGAAAACGCGCAAAAACGCGAAAAAATTCAACTTTAATTGACAAGACACTTTTGTGACTTGGTTTGCATAACTTTTGAAGGGTGTTTACGTCATATCGGTGAGATCACAACAGTCTGTGCTTGATATGGACCGATGATTGCTGCTCTATGGTATCAGGCACAATAGTTTGTGGTCGAATAAGCAACATTTACCCATAAACAGCACATGATTCAGACAATAAGCTGCGCACAATGTCGTGTCGCTGAATCAGTCGTATCTGGCCGACTTCGAGCTGCCCGATGGGGTATGACATCGAAGTCCCACGTAGGTACATGCATACTGTGTCTCATGGATCACGGGAAGGTATAATAACATCATTTGGGCAATCTTAGGTACCAATTACATGCCTCAAAAGTGATTTTGTGAGGAAAATTTTTCGACCGTTGAGAAAAAAATGACAAAAATAACCACCAAAAAGGCCATTTTTGAACGTTTTAGAATATTTTGTTCCCCCGAAAATTTAATAAAATTTTTTTAAAAGTTTTTTTTGCCCAACCCTGCGCCTTCCATCCACCCGCCGATTACCTGGAATCAGTGGTTAATAAAAAAAATTTTTTATTCAAACCCCATTTTTTTTTTAATTTTTTTTTAATTTAAAAAGAATTTTTTTTATTCCAGCCAAAAACTGCCCGAAACGAAAAAAAATGAGCGCTAAAGCAAAAAATAGTGGCATTTTTCTTCAATAACGTGTGGTAAGTGCATATAAAGCACTGACGACACGAAAACAATACTAAACAATGGTCAATGAGTACCAACAGTAGTCAGGTACACACCCGTACACTTCCCCCACGTGGTGTGGGTGCCTTCGTGTGGCTTTGTGACACTCAAGACGGCAAATTTGGGTAAAACTATTGCCTTTTGGTACACGACCAATGCAAATATGTGACAAACAGTGTAAATATAGAGTGAATATCACACCGAATCACTGCTTTCGGGTCTGTTGCATTGATAAATGCATGCCCACCCAGTCACATGCACATGTGTGATCATATGAGAGGCCATGTGAGTGTGTGCGCTATGTCTAGATGCCACAAAACAACGATTATGGCACCCAATACACCCATGGTAGGGTCAGGTGATGTCAACAGTAGCAATTTTTATGCAAAAAATAGCACTTTTAGAGCAAAAAATAGAGAAATTTTCGAATTTTGAAATAATAAAAAAAAATTTTTTTTTAACTTTTGGAACGAATTTTTTTAAAAAAAAAAAATTTTTTTTTTAATAAAAAAAAATTTTTTTTAAAAAAACCACTGCCTGGAATGGCCATTTCCAAAAAATAATGCGACCATAAAGATTCAGATGGCATAACACTGAGTGTCCGTCAGTGTTGATAAAAATATAATTACAAAAGACCACACCTACGCTCTTCCGATTGAAGTGAGTCGCTTGGCATCCTTCAAAATAAAAGCTCGTGTAACGGCTGTCGAAGTTTCGTTTCTGATTTGGTGTGCGGAGCATTTGTGCGAGTTCAGTGAAGTAAATTAATAATTAGTTTCGATAACGGACGCAACTTCAACTCGAAGCTAACGAATCTTGATGAATCGACGACAGCAGCAAGACATCTGGAAAGCATAAGATGATAAAAAATTAATGTGCGTTTGTTTCACACGACTACACATGCGAAAATGTTGGGTGAAACATCAAACCCAGATGTCCGAGCATGCATGGGATCATTATCTGATTGTGGAATAATGAGAATCAATGCAAAGTCAAACCCAGATTTCCAGAAATTGGGGATGGGGGTGGGGGGGGGGGGGGCTTGAGCTGTGCTGAGCCTGGCTTATAATATACATAATTGACCCGTTATATCGTTGGGTCTCTTCAAGTATAATCTTACCTTAACCTTTGTGTACTACCGTTATGACGCAGCACGTACCTGGGGTGACAAACTGAAACGCGTCCCGCTGTGCTGAGCACAACACAACAAAAGTCAATTAATGCGGCGCGTGCGTGAATAAAGTCGCGTAATCATCCAGGAACGCCCACTTTCGGTTGGGTTCAGATCAGAACACTTTGATGTGCTTTGTCCTTTTGTCTCTCCTTTTGTAGAGCACAACCAATACACCTTGTTCTGCGATTATATTAAACCGGGCCCGCCGCTATTGTTTCTTGGGTTTTCGACCTCGTTTTTTCTGTTTGCATCATTAGTTGGCACTGAAATTGAACTGGCACTGAACATTAGCCTTGAAAACTACACAAAAATGACGATTAATGACCGAAATCGATCCACCAACGTGGGAACTCGGGAAAAAAACCAGCCCAATATTGACGCACAGCAATATGTGCGTGGAGATCAGGACCTGCAAAGCAAAATTCAAGATCACTGACGTTGGTATAGGCGCCGGTTACGGTAGCTGGCAAAACATTTATCTTTTGCAAAAAGGTGGTGGGTAATTTCGGTGGGTAAGCTTTGGTGAAGTCCGTCAGAATTATTGTTCTTGATCTCGATGCCAACTAACGATATAAACGAAAACAACGTGGTCGAAAATCCAAAAAACAATAGCGGCGGGGCCGCTTTGAGCTATATGTAGACACGCGCTTGTGTGTATGTGCGTGCTTGCGCTTGACATCCAAAAAAACGTACGTCACCTTCTGTACCCACATAGATTTCCCCAAAAACCAGTGTGAGAAGCTCATACTGAACCATAACACACAACACCAATACTGTCGTGCCAGCAATGTAAAATAGTGCCCCAGTACCCAATAACAATGGTAGATATTGTGCGCAACCAAAAAATCTCAGTTACCCAGGAAAACACAAGAAGTGTTTGGAAGGCTATGATTAATGTGATTTCTCCATATTTCCTCGCCGTCTGACACCTTCAATAAACAAACTATGATTTACCGATTACTGGCGAAAAATGGTTCAATCGGTTTATCTGTTTATATGACTAAACTATTGTGACTTAATATCATCCGTCTGCACTCTATTGTAGCATTGGAAGTGCATCACCTAAATGTCTATGTTAGTCAACATGCCCACTCGATTCAACCGAGCTACTTTGTGCCAATCTTTACGTTAGTTGATCGTTAGTCTCTGGCTCGCCAAGTCCAAATTGTACATTACATCATAATAATCCTGCATTGCCAATAAAGCGTACTGTAGGCCGCTCTCTGACAAAAGCAAAAAGCAAAAAGCGAAAAGTTCACAACACACTTTTTGCTTTTTGCTTTTGTCAGAGAGCAAAAGCAAAAAGCAAAAAGTTGTGCAGCGCGCACAAGCAGCAAACATTAGCGTGTTCCAGACCTGTGTGTAATATTTATTTTTCGGGTTTGTGCAGCCTGGTTTTGGGCATAAAAACTCATGATGACTTTTTGCTTTTTTCAAGGTTTTGCTTTTTGCTTTTGCTCTCTGACAAAAGCAAAAAGCAAAAATTGTGTAGTAAACCTTTTGCCTTTTGCTTTTTGCTTTTGTCAGAGAGCGGCCTAATCGACGGAGGACTGATCCCCGATTACCAAACACAGCACAGAGCCACAAGGACCACTTCAGAACAGTAGCATCCCCTCGAAACTTGAATCCAAGACTTGGACGCAAGACTACTGGGTCATTTTGACAGTGTTCCGCGGCATCCTCATTAAGGTTGCATAAACAGTTTGCGAGAGCAACGGAAACGGATCTGCACAAGCAGCAACACAGCAATCAGTGCCTTATCACTGCGGGTCAACCGACAGCATAAAGCGGCTGCGTTTTATTAGAACGGAAGCCCAGACGCAATTACTAAAATATTATTGACCTCCCTCCCATTTGACCACCTGTCAGTTGTGCACGATCAGGACTTTATTATTATTTATTTGAGTCAGCGAAATCCTAAAATGTATAAACTGGTAACACTGGTGCTCGTGGTTACCAGGGTGCTTGGTGAGTGAGACGACTTTCATTCGTCATTTTGTACATGCGGTAAACAGAGTGGCGCAGACAAAATAGTCTTCAGCGGACTCAAGCACACACGATCAAAGGTCGTGGTGCGTAGAGCTCTCCAGCCACTGCTGGGTGTCGTCTAAACCTTTGCCTTTGGTTTGCGTCCACAGCCAGAGACGAGAATGGGGCACCTGCATGGCAGACCCAAAGAACACCAAAATGTCCCAGCCAACTTATGCATATGTAGACTGAGACAACAGGTGCCGTTCGTGATCACGTCATTTCGGGTGTGCAGGTTTCGTCTCTGACGCGGCTCCGGGCCCAAACCAATATATCTGGTGGCAGGAGCCGTACGTAATCAACACGTGTGCGTGCAATCCCTAGCACCGCGACCTTTGAGTACAACTTACCACGCACTTTGTGCGTATCGAACAGCCACAGCAGCCATACATTTACAATTTCTGTCACTTCTGAACATCGTGTAGAAGTCTCTGCGCGATGCGTGATCATAAACGTCAAATCGTCCTCTCTTCAGCCGATGAACCGTCGTGTCCCAACTTCCAGCCGTGGACCGACTTCAGCAACGAGTGCGCATGGTTCCCGCTCAACAACATGAGACAAACATTGTTGGACGTCAGTTGACATTTTTTGCGTCTCGCGAGAATCGTAAGCTCTCAGGAAGCATAAAGTGAATCAAATCCTATGTGCACATCGGCTTGAGTTTTTAAGCACCTAATGTCAAATTACATGAACCCATATAGGGCACGATCACACAGTTGCACAAACACTAAAACCCTTGCATGTTATCTCTCAGACGTGTGACGTGACAATCAGCGGTGACCTGCCAGCTATGCCGATCATACCGGATCTGCCCGACAAATGCGGTCATTGCGCGTTCAAGGTCAGGTGCCGGAAACGAAAGATGCAGGACGAATGCTTGTGAGTTGTTGTTGAGTGTATTGATTTGGTTGGGTCAGGAAAGCCCGCACTTATTTTGTTGATGGTGTGTCTGGCTGCTTTCTGTATCTCTTCAACTCCAGTGCTTGACGATGTCCTTCAATAACATTCATTTTTATTGGCATATTGTTTTGTTCATATTGTTTTATTGGCAAACAACTGTTTTATTAATTTTGTTTGGTTGTCCTTGTGGGACGAAATTACTGCAGATCACCACAATAGTTATATTTACTGGCGTTTCGTGCCCAACTGGTGCACTTCTTCAGAGTATCTGCAAAAAAACGATAAATAGTCCAAAAACACAGAAAAATTGCAAATTATGTAAAGGACAGAAATGCACCAATGCCAAAGTGAGCAGAGCAACAAAGCAAAGCAGCCACATACATAAACGCGCGCCATTGCGTTGTTAGGTAGTAATGTTGTGTGTGGCAATGGCATGCGCCCATGCGTCTGAGATTTGAAAGCCCACAGGCACTCTACTACAACAAAGTGAAACATCAGCCTATCAGCAAAATGGACCGTTGCGGGGTGGTCTATGAGATCACACGCACATGTGGTTTAAAATATGTCGGTCAAACGTAACAACGACTCGCATCTCGCATTGAACAACACGGGGCTGGTGCCCGTCACTCAAACCAACCGAATCCATCAGGCATGAGTGCTCATCTTCGACAATTTCCTGATCACAGTTTGAATGGGCTCAACAGATTCAAACTGCCACGATACATCAAACCGGAACAAGTGTGAATCCTTGACACGGAACACAACACCAACAAACGCGAAGTGCTCGAAGCGCTGCACATAAAACGGCTTAGACCGGGACTCTATGAGAACGCGGGCTTTCAAATCTCAGACGCATGGGCACATGCCATTGCCACACACAACATTACCATCTAACAACGCAATGGCGCGCGTTTATGTGGCTGCTTTGCTTTTGTTGCTCTGCTGTCTTTGGCATTAGTGCATAGCTGTCTTTTACATAACTAGACGGAACCCGTGCCTACGGCCCGGCTACAGCGCGGCGCCCGTGCCGTGCCCCCCACCGAGGACCGGTTAGCATACCCAAAGCTACCCGTGAAAATTGACCCGTCCGTCCTTCCGAGGGAGGGGGCCACACACACACATCGTCTTCCTGTTTTAGTAGTATAGATTTGCAATTTTTCTGGTTTTTTTTGAGTATTTATCGTTTTTTGCAGATACTCTGAAGAAGTGCACCAGTTGGGCACGAAACGTCAGTAAATATATCTATTGTGGTGATCTGCGGTAATTTCGTCCCACAAAGACAACCAAACAAAATGAATTTACTCAACCGCAACCAAAAGATAATAGGTTTTCTGAAACACTGCAGATTGTTTAACTAGGAACATACCTGTAGGATTAGCGGAGCGGTCAGTAGTTAAGAACGGAGCGGTCTGTGGCGCTCGTTGTGCAAGCCCCTTTTCGGTGGCGCTCCAAGTTTTGGGTGGCGCGCGATGTTTATTCGTTTTGTTTTTGTGGCGCTGCAAGTTTTTTTTGTGGAGCGCCAAGTTCGATAGGGCCGTTTTGGTGGCGCCCGAAGTTTTTTGTGGCGCTCCAAGTTTTTTGTGGAGCGCCATGTTTTCGGTGGCGCGCCAAGTTTTTTGGTGGAGCGCAAAGTTTTCCTCGGACTCCCGGTGTTGACTAAAACATGCGTGGCGCCCAGAGTTTGACCAAATGTTGCGGCCGGCAACGCGAGAGGCGCCCGACGTGCGCTCGACCATTTCAGTGGAGCGGCAAGTTCGGAATTACATAACTCGCTTAAAAAGGCTCCTTTCAGCATTTTGAAATCAGTTCTGGAACCGATTGGTTCCTGCGTGCCTTCTAGTTTCAAACTAAAAGGTAACCCGATGCCATTGCATTGCCAATACATGACCCCAAAAAGTGACCCGATCGACCGGCGGACACCGATGACCGGGTCACCTTTGGAAGAACACCCCCTATATATACGCAAATGGCGAAACATTTTTGGCTGTTGTTGTCATTGTGTGAATGAAAACAAAACATCGCAATTGAGCGATTGCGTGAGTGAATACGGACTATATCCGGCCGCAACCGTCAACAGCAGTAATGTGGGAGGAGCCCGATGTACGCAAACATTGTGGGTGGAGCCTGATGTGCACAGCGTCGTAGTTTGACCAGAACAGCGGCCTTACACGCATTACCCTGGTATCGAGTCAACGTCAGTTTGTTCAGTGACGCTCCAAACTTAATCCGAAGCTGATGCGTTTTAGATGACAGACACATCAGTGGAGCACCAAGTGCAATATGAATCGCCAAGTATAGTCCGTCCATCAGCTCATGTCACTTTGTGATGCTGCTGGCTGACTAGTTTCCTTCCTCCACGTTCTTATGAAAGAGAAATTGAGTTTCCGAAAAAGAAGTTTTTTGTTCCTACATTGTGGTTTTTATGAAATCGACGTGTTTTATCGATTTTAATTTAATTTAATTTTAAATTTGATCGAATTCAATCTTTTTCGACACATTTTATCATTTTTTTAGTTTTTTTGCAAAATCGGTCACACTCAATTTCTCTTTGATTAGAACGTGGAGGAAGGGAACAAACCAGCCAGCACCAACACAAAGTGCCATGAGCTGATGGACGGACTATACAAAAGTGACATATGTATAGTAACACTGCGCCAACACGAGCCCGATTTCGGAGGTGGCAGAATAGTGAAACATTCATACGTGGCTGCTGATTTGGGAAATCTTACACGTTGTACAATACAACGCGGTGCATGAGGATTTCTCTTTCTTTGCGTTTTGCAAGCACGCCATCTCCGAAATCGGGCTCGTGTTGGCGTAGTTTGCCTTTATATTGTTGCAATCGATGACGAAAATGTTACGTAATTGCGAACTTGGCGCACCACTGAGTTGCCGACCGCAACACTTGGTCAAACGTTAGGCGCTACTAGACAAACTCTCGTTGACTCAATGCCAGGGTAATGCGCAGAGGGCCCACGTGCTGATCAAACTACGACGCTGTGCACATCAGGCTCCACCCACAGTGTTTGTGCACATCGGGCTCCTCCCACATGACTCTTGTTGACATGTGCGACCCGATACAGTCGGTATTCTCTCACGCTATCGCTTAATTGCGATGTTTTGTTCATTCAGGCAATGACAACAACAGCCAAAAATGTTTCGCCATTTACGTACAGTATATATAGGGGGTGGTCTTCCAAAGGTGACCCGGTCATCGGTGTCCGCCGGTCGATCGGGTCACTTTTTGGGGTCATGTATTGGCGATGCAATGGCATCGGGATACCTTTTAGTTTGAAACTACAAGGCACGCATGAACCAGTCGGTTCCAGAACTGATTTCAAAATGCTGAAAGGAGCCTTTTTAAGCAAGTTATGTAATTCCGACTTGCCGCTCCACTGAGATGGTCGAGCGCACGTCGGGCGCCTCTCGTGTTGCCGGACGCAACATTTGGTCAAACTCTGGGCGCCACGCATGTTTTAGTCAGCACCGGGAGTCCGAGGAAAACTTTGCGCTCCACCAAAGAACTTGGCGCGCCACCGAAAACATGGCGCTCCACAGAAAACTTGGAGCGCCACAAAAAACTTCGGGCGTCACCAGAACGGCCCAATCAAACTTGACGCTCCACAAAAAAACTTGCAGCGCCACAAAAACAAGTCGAATAAACATCGCGCGCCACCCAAAACTTGGAGCGCCACCGAAAACCGGGTTGCACAACGAGCGCCACAACCGCTCCGCTAATCCTACAGGTATGATTAGGAACACAGTATATCGCGAATCACAGCTTTGACCAAAAGTATTCCCGATTCTAGATACTGTTGCTGCTGGGATACAATGGTTATTTCCATGTATTATCTCAGCATCCAATCCAAAGTCACAGTCTCCAATCATCCACGAGTATCCCATCAAGTTCTTTTTTGTCTTTCTGTTCCAGCGCCCTGGAGGCCGAGAAGGAGGTGTGCGACGAGCACGGCAATGTCTGTGACGTGCCCCTATTCCTCCCGCCTAATCTCGGTTGCACGTACGAAATGGCACCCTACTTCCTGCGACAGTGCATGAGTCGGCCGGATATAGCCGACTGGCAGCGCGAAGGATACAGGAAATTCATCGATCTACTGCCGGAGCTCATGTGCAAACAGTTGGTGTTTCGGCTCCTGGATTTGTTGTAGGCCCTCCTCAGTCGAAAAATTACAGGACGTGTAAATACCTCATTTAGTGTTTTAGTTAAAAATTTACTTTTAAATATGTGTTGAGCTGTCCTTCTTGTACGACGCTTCATCTTAATGAAATGTTTTGCCTGCGCTGAACAAAAACTTATGAACAGGTCTGCAGACGACCGATGCAAATGCTGCTGCCCTCCCTACATGCCGAACGAGGATGGATCCGCTTGTATTCAACACCAAGGTAGTTGGGGTTTTTAATGTTTCATCAACTGCAAGTCGATTATTCCTATCAAAAGACCTGGAACATAAGGATTATCAGCTAATCTGTAGCTGATGAACGATATCTAAGCAAAGATGGTTGTCGAAGCATCTCAATTCCTGTCTTGTTTTTCCAGTGCCCGAATGTGACCCGTACTCGGCCTGGACGGAATGGTCAGACAAGTGTCTGTGGATGCCATATAGGGAACTCATGGAAGACTTCAGGGTTAAAAACCCATTTGTTTGACACCCAATTCTGTCGTGCTAACTGTGCTACCTTTTTGACGATCAGCGGAACAACGTCATTCAACTTCTTATATTTTCTGATGCCCAGAACCACTGCGATTTCCATATTATGAGACTACCAGAGGGCGCCACCAACACCATAGAGAAGATGAAGCTGGACGAACTCCTTAAGATCCGATGCGGTTACTGTAGCTCCAAGATCAAGTGCCGCAAGCGCGAAATGAAATCGGCCGCCGGAATCAGGGAATGCTGGTGAGCGCAGTCAAGCAATTTTGATTCACGTCAATTCTCTTTATTATTTTTGGATTACAAAATTGACCTATCACAGCCTAAATCCAACTCATTTTTGCAGGCCAATTGATCTTGAGAAGAAGGCTTGTGGACCTCAGGAATGCGAGACTTGTGGCAAGGCGTGTACCATGCCGAAAAGATTCGGAAATTGTAACTACAATCATTTCATCAAGAAGGTTACGTTCATTACGTTGCAGCAATTACATGTCCTTTGCGGCAACATTAGAGTTCGTTGCATAATAAGGCTATGTTACATTGTTGCTGTGGGTTACATTATATCTTACCGTGAACCTTACATTCCATTCCATTACAGATGATCGGTCCGGGCGTCAAGGCGCGCTTGAGCAAGTACCCTCATTCGATCCATATGGGCATGCTGAAACTGATCTCGTATCTGCTGCACGGAAAATGCATCGAGTGAGCAGTGTGTGTCTGATACATAAGAACAGGATAATATTTTTGTATATTTTTCAACTTTTTCGCAAATAAAACAGAACATATTGTAATATTCCATTGCAGGAAGGAAGACGAATGTAAGTGCTGCTGCCATCCCTATGAGCCAACTGCCGATGGCACCGAGTGTGTGCTGAATGACGTGTGCAAAACGCCGGAAGATGTGGGTGTTGAGTTTGACATGAACTTGCCGGGAGACGACGGCCTGTTCTGGTTCTGATACCTGATACATAAAGACACAATTAAAAAATATTTTCTTTTGGTCATTAATCCCGATCAACTATACCATTATTCAACATGTTCAATTCTTAAAAATAATTAATTGCATTGCAACAGCCTTGCAGTAAGATTCCATTACACCTATGTAGACCACAGGAAAACTACACCAACACGAGCACGATTTTGATTGTAGTGGTGTGTATTCAAAACGAATAGAAAGAGAAAATCATCATGCTCCACTTTGTATTCTTCAACGTGCAACGTTTCCCACATCAGCAGCCACGTCAGAATGCTTCACTGATCTGCCAGGTGCGAAATGGGGCTCGTGTTGGCGTAGTTTGCCTGTATGTGTGCCTCAATCATATCAACTATAAATTATAAAGACACACACACACACACACACACACACACACACACACACACACACACACACACACACACACACACACACACACACACACACACACACACACACACACACACACACACACACACACACACACACACACACACACACACACACACACACACACACACACACACACACACACACACACACACACACACACACACACACACACACACACACACACACACACACACACACACACACACACACACACACACACACACACACACACACACACACACACACACACACACACACACACACACACACACACACACACACACACACACACACACACACACACACACACACACACACACACACACACACACACACACACACACACACACACACACACACACACACACACACACACACACACACACACACACACACACACACACGAGAAAACAACTCCTTGTCAAAACCTGATTCTTTTTGAAAAAATCGCCAGAAACCCTCCCTGACGATGCAGGAAAAATAAGGGGATGGATTCTCATATAGTCATTGTGCGACCAATACCTATATTGACCAGTCGTCCTGCAGTATGTTCTGCGGATGATGGTTTTTGCACTGATCACGGCATGCAACAATATTCAAAAGTGGCATACGAAACGAAAACAATATGACAGTATTGACGATCTTGACAGTATTTTGCAGTCTGTTGGCGCAGACCACCTTGCGCAACATTCTTGGCATGCGTTCGTTGGCCGAGATTCTGTGTCAACGCGATCAGATCGTGCAGGCGATGGAGGTGATATTAGACGAAGCCACTGATCCGTGGGGCATCGAAGTGGAGAGAATTGAAATGTTCGTTCAAATGTTCACGTGCACTGGTGCCCCCAAGTTTTGCAGGCTCTGCAGGCTGCTATCTTTTGTATTGAGCCTGCGCAGGCTCTTGAGCCTGCAGGCGCTGCAGGCGCAGGCCTCAATCAGCCAAAAATTGCAGCTGGTACTGTACCTTTAACGATCCTTTCATGGGAAATTGTAACCCCGTAGCGGCAAGCATGTTGTTCAAGGTCGATTTATATTTCTGACTGCCAGGCAGAAATTTGTGATTGCCGATTCGGTCAGCTCATCAATAAAGCAAGCACAGAACACGGGAGGCAGCGGTCAATGGACATAGAGGAACAACGCAGTCACGGTCACCACAAGCAGTCACAGCGTTACCGCTCACTTCTGCTTGCCCGTGACTCCTCTGGATTTTGACTGCTGCTGCCCCGGGAGTCATAGAAGTATAAATCGACCTACCAGTGTTTAATTTGCCATTGACATTTACTTTATCATCGTACATCAACCTGTAAAACTAAACATCGAATCAAAAGTGCAAACCGGTGAGCGCGCGACACACCCATTTTTTTGCACGCACGAAACTAATGGTGTGAAATACAAAAACACGTGCCTCTGCCTGTGCTCGTAAAAAGTTTTACGACAGTTTCATATGATCGTTGGACAGGAGGAATAAAACGTACAGTACCGGGTGCTATTCTAGGCTGAAAGTTGAAGTCGCGTGCGCGCGCGTGCGAAACAGTGCAAAGTATAGGCGAAAGTCGAAGTAACTTCGCGTGCACGGGCGTTCACGCGAAGTTTTGCGCGTGCGCTCCCTATGTTTAGCACAAGGATGTCGCGTGCACACGGAACTGTAAGTATAGTCCAACCGCGTGCTCGTGAGACGCCTTGTTGCTGTTCCACGTGTGCTACAAAAAATTTCGAAAACGAAAGAAAGAGAAATTGGTATGTTTATGCGTTGTCGATTTTTCTTTCTTTTGTTTTCGAAAGGTTTCGAAACACGTGGACCCGTAGAAAATGTCCTCTGGGCTGGACTACACGTACAATACATACGTACTAGACGGGACCCGTGCCTACGGCCCGGCTACAGCGCCGCGTCCGTGCCGTGCCGCCCCCCCCCCCGAAGACCCGTTAGCATACCCAAAGCTACCCATGAAAATTGACCCGTCCGAGGGAGGGGGCCACACACACACATACGTCTTCCTGTTTTAGTAGTATAGATGTAAAAACGTATGAACGCTGCGCGCAATTTCAAAAACAAGCGAGAAGTGAACGTAATATTAATGCGAGTATGGGTGATATTTTCGAAATGGTGTAAAGGTCAGTTGGGTGTAAAGGTCGGTGGAAAGCTCGGTCGACAGCTCAGTATGATATAGACCTCGGTGTAAACTTGAAACATTCCACGTTAATAACAGGCAATGTTTCACGTTTACACCGAGCTACGCCGACCGAGCTTTCGACAGAACTTTACGCCGACCTGTACGCCCAACTGACCTTTACACCGTTTCGAAAATTCCACCCTTAGGAGTGAGTCGAGTCGAATTATACAACACATGCACATGGCCAAATTACATTCAACAGAGTACCGCGTCTTGTATCCATCAGCCAAGCGTGACTCGAAAAATGGCTTTGGAACTTTGACGGTGAGGTTGACGGTGAACTTGACACTTTGTTTTGTGAACTCCACCCATTTATTTTCTGTATGATTGTGGTTATGGCGAATATATGACTCTAGCGAACATGACTTTGTCGAATAGTGACTGTATCACAAAGCTTTTTAGTACTGGAAATTTTCAGGACACGCCCTAAAAGCGCATAACACGAATTTAGACCTACTACGGCGGCCATAAGTGATTGGACTCTCATGTTGCGAATAGCGAATGACACCTACAACGAATCTCGACTGTATACTGTATACATACATACGTATAAATGCAGCCATAATGAATTTTCAGCACCGGCAAAGGGCGTGCTGCGGCCATTATAATTACAGTATATGCGCATGCAGGTAAGTAGCCACGGCGGACGGGCAATTGAGCAAAGCACATTTGAGCAAGACCACTTTGAGCAAGTGAAAAAGAGCAGAGTCCAAAAGAGCTGAACCTAAAAACGAATAGGCCTAAGCCTAAGCCCAAACACAAAACTAATCTTAAGTGTAAGCCTAAGCCTAAGCCTGATACCAAAATCAGCCTAAGCCATTGGAACAAAATAAGTGCTCTGCTCTTTTGGCCCTGCTCTTTTTCACTTGCTCAAAGTGGTCTTGCTCAAATGTGCTTTGCTCAATTGTCCGGCCACCGTAGCTACACAGCAACCTTACCTGTAAACTTCGAATTAAGAATGCAAACCGGTTAACATGACGCACCAGCTATTTAAACAACCTCGGCAGTGATTGAAAAACGTGCGAGAAGTTTGTTTCGTCGTTCGCCCTCTCATTTTTAGATCAGTAAGCAAGTTTCAAAAAAGTGCACGTCATGGGACGATATTCATTGGCACTGGTAGCGCTCGTGGCCGTGTTGTGTTCACTTGTGGCTTGGGCAGACAGCAAACGAGGTTAATCTTTGCTTAACTGTCAAGTTTGACCATACAGATACAGGTTTTATTTTAATAACGATACGATTGGGCTTGTGGGCACGCATTGCGTTAGATCTGTAGATGCAGTTTCGACCCATAAGGCTAGACTGCAATGGTGCCGGGCCTTGTCAATGACAAAAGCGCCAGTGGTTACCACCATAAACCGAAAATAGTCCAGCTCAACTTTGTAGGTTGAGTGAAACTGCATCCACAGATACGCAATGCGTGCCCACGAGACTAAATCGTATCGTTATTGATCTATCATCTTTTGTGCAAAGCACGTCCGCAAGACAGCACCTATTGCACTTTAGTTTTATTTTGAATAATGTTGACTTACGAGCCATAAATTCATAATCAGGAGAGCGTGCATGCTCTTCGTGGGCACTGCAACGTTTTATGCACATCCTGTTTCTGAAGAGTTAATCGTTCGTTTACTCCTGAGATCAAAGCACTGTTTACCTTGTGCATAATTAGTGAGGTTTATGTGAGCCTACACGCCTATAGGCGAAAAAACTTGTCGACTCTGTGCCCAGACGCTGCAGAGACGCTCGAGAAGAGCTCACGTTTGTAGAGTGGTTGGCATAACTTTTTGATCGATGACCCATACAGTATTTTGAACGAGCGCATTAACAGCGTTGATCGTGTACGGGCGGTGAACCGCACCGCATAGTCCGTCCATCAGCTCATGTCACTTTGTGATGCTGCTGGCTGGTTTGTTCCCTTCCTCCACGTTCTAATGAAAGAGAAATTGAGTTTCCGAAAAAAATTATTTTTTCTTCCCAGATTGTGGTTTTTATGAAATCGACGTGTTTTATCGATTTTAATTTAATTAAATTTTAAATTTGATCAATTGATCAATCTTTTTTGACACATTTTGTCATTTTTTTAGTTTTTTTGCAAACGGGTCACACTCAATTTCTCTTTCATTAGAACGTGGAGGAAGGGAACAAACCAGCCAGCAGCAACACAAAGTGCCATGAGCTGGTGGACGGACTATACAATATACCCATGCATGTTATATATGTATTTGCAGCAGCCAAGCACCACAAGTCGCACGCACACCATCGCCGTCACAATTGGATGGACGATTTTGGAGATTTCGGCAATGATTTTGGCGACGATTTTGGAAATTTTGTCGACGATTTTGGAAATTTGGTCGACGGTAGAAGTTGGGGCTTCGTGCGGGCGCGGGGGCCTCGTAACAAATTTGGACTGCATAAACAGTCGTTGGCTCATGACGAGGCAATCTTGTGTGCTAATCTACATATCTTAAATCAGCACCCAAATCTTAAGTCTTAACAGATTTTGGTCACTGTTGGTGAAACTTACCGTATGCTTAGGTTAGCTGACTTCAAATCCGAGCTACTGTATATGTAGCAATGAGCGCATCGTAGTATTTCCTTTTCATGCAAGGCAATGAAAACATGCGATCCCAATGTATATAACTCAACTTGTAGTTGAGGTCGAGGTTTCAGAAAGCCAACGAAAGAGAAAATTGTTCGTGTCAAAATTAATCAACTACTGCACTCAGAAGCAAACTGACATGAACTGTTTCACTGCCATGCTGGCAGCGCACACGCACAAACCTATTATAACATCAAACATGGGAAATATTGCCATTGATATTCTCCACTGGCTAACTTTGACATATCTTTGCCAGCTGCATGATTGAGCCGAAATTATAATCTCAACCTCAACTAGGAGTTCAGTTACAACATGGAGTCGTTTACAGTGCTGTGGCTGGGGGGGGGGGTGAATGGGAGGGGTTTCCACCCCCCAGGGAGGTACACTAACCAACCGCCGCGCTGGACTAGGAACTACACTGGGGGTAGGGTACCGCAGTGGGGGCGAGTAGGGGGTAGTGTACCAGGTCGGGGCGGATAGGGTACCATTCGGGGGACCCCGCCCAAACCCCCCCAGCCACAGCCAGGGTTGGGCAAAAAAACGACGGCGTTTTTTCTTAAAAAAACGACGTTTTTTTCAAAAAAAAAAACGCCTGGGTCGTTTTTCGTTTTTTTAAACCCTGAATTTCCTTGATTTTCCCTGATTTTTCAGGGAAAGTACCCTGATTATCAAGGAAAATCAATTTTTTGTCCCATTTTTTCAAAAAATTTTCGACCAATTTTTACTTTGTCGAGATACGTCGATATACGGAGTTTGACTTTCAGTGATGACCCCGGCCAAAATTGGTCCCATGATGCGGGTCTGATATGGGATCTTAACAACTCGCTAGAAAAGGGTTGAAACCCGTTTATTTTGCCTCAGAACACATAGAATTACTTCATTTAACCACGTTTTCTTCCCAAAATGAGCGTTTTTCAATTTTTTTGGGGGCATATTTTGGTCATCTGGGCGTTTTAAAAAAAAACGTTTTTTTAAAAAAAACGTTTTTTTTAAAAAAACGATTTTTTGAAAAAAAACGTTTTTTGCCCAACCCTGGCCACAGCACTGGTCGTTTATGTCCTTGGTCCAAGAAAATCAGGAAAGACTGTGTCAAAGTTGACACTTACAACACGTGTTCATCCCGCAAAATGATTGCAGAAAACGATCCCATGTATCAAAATGCCGATCAGTATTACAATGATGACTATTACGGTGACCAGGCGCCAACGTATGAGTTCGAAGGCAGTGATTATCAGCCGCAGGGCAACCCCGATTATCCAGGATGTGAATTCCTTTGCAGCGAACAGAATTGTAATCCTCAACAGAGACACAAGAGCAAAAAAGTGGGTCGCTTCGTGTACTTTGAGTTCGGGTTCACGCATGTGTTAGGAGGACCGGTGATGAAACATCTGTCAGGGGACAAAGGGAAAGCGGGTTGGAAAATGGATTCCTACTCGAGTCCGGTTGCCCATTCGGCCACGCGATTTTTTAAGAGAAAGAATACCTTCTCGCCTATGTATTTTGCTCAAAATTGGCATCCGGGGGGTTCGCTGAATCAGAATTTCAACAGATCATTATCGCCCCTTTAGTATAGTTGGCCGGTACGTTTTTGTTTTGTTGCAGCACCATTTCCATCACTTGATTCGCAACAAACACCACAAAGTTCGCGTGCACAATCAACAAGAACGTTGTACGACGCCGCCGAATAACGCAAGGGGCAGCAGCACACGACCGAAATGTGGCATTCCGTCGATCAAACCCGATCTGATTATTGTCAACGGAAAGATCACGGTAATGACAATTTGAAACTGTGTGATACAAGTGTATACGTAGGTAAACCACGCCAACACGAGCCCGATTTCGCAGCTGGCAGAATAGTGAAACATTCATACGTGGCTGCCGATTTTGGAAATGTTACACGTTAAGGAATACAAAGTGGAGCATGATGATTTTCTCTTCCCATTCGTTTTGAACTCACACCACCTTCGAAATCGGGCTCGTGTTGGTGCAGTTTGCCTTTATGTATATATAGAGCGTTAGCGCTTCTAATGTGGTCACAATGCTCTTTCAGGGCTTCACAAGGCGTCGCAGCCATCATCATCGCTTTCATGTGAGTCCAGCTCAACAAGGTCAAACTTTTAATTTTCCCAGGCTAGATATCTCTGACATATTGCTGAAATGAGTGGCTTAAACAGCCTCAAATGACCGTATTCAATTAGCACAAAATAATGTTGTGAAAGACAAACATTTGCAACCAAATATCAGCGCGCACAGAACGGAAACTGGACATCACAACGGTTTTTTCGCAAATATCCCGAGCGGCATTTAGTTTCTCAGCCGTGCATTGGGGGACTTCGATAAGATAAAATACGATAAATTCTTCGATGACGACAATGTTCAACATACGCACAGAACATCGTCAACGGCAACGCAGCCAAACCGAACTCGTATCCGTGGTTGGTGTCGATCCAAGAGCCTGATGGTGCAGGTGGCTGGGGTCACGTCTGCGGCGGTACATTGATCGACGATCGACATGTCATCACGGCCGCACATTGCTTGTAGGTCACCTTGAGTTGAGGTGGACACACACACACACACACACACACACACACACACACACACACACACACACACACACACACACACACACACACACACACACACACACACACACACACACACACACACACACACACACACACACACACACACACACACACACACACACACACACACACACACACACACACACACACACACACACACACACACACACACACACACACACACACACACACACACACACACACACACACACACACACACACACACACACACACACACACACACACACACACACACACACACACACACACACACACACACACACACACACACACACACACACACACACACACACACACACACACACACACACACACACACACACACACACACACACACACACACACACACACACACACACACACACACACAATTGCAGCGGCTGCGGCTACACGGCCAAATACCGAATTGCGATCGGCGAGCATGATCATCGCACGGCTGACACGCACACGCAGGTTACGGAGGGGGTTACTGAGATTTCTTACAAACACTTTTTGAATTGCCATTGCAGTTGAGCTGCGTGAAGCAAGTAATCATACATGAGAGCTACGACAAAGAGCGAGAGAGCAGCAATGACGCCGCTGTGATCGTGCTACAGACGCCGGTAATATTGACGTTCCACAATCTACGAGGACGCGTTAGCGTACCGCAGTACTTTGAGATTAGACCACGAACTAGGACCAAGCTAGATTTGGTCGTCAGTAATGTTCTTATCGGAAAGATAGCTTTATATGATGAGATGATTTGGCAAATTTTTTCCAACATGCACGTGAAACATTAGCGTGCTCCCCAAAAACTGATATTTCCCTAAACCTGACGTGTTATATCGGCGATTCTGGTATGACGGCGTGTGATTGGTTTTGAAAGATATTTTGATTGTTTTCTAGTCGTAGTCAAGCCACAACAAAACGCTGAACATTTGAGCTCGATCGGGCAACGGGAAAGTGTTTTTTCAGACACCCTTTGTGCGACAGATGCCTAGGAAACTGAACCAATCCGGTTGAGACATATACCAATCGATTTGTCTCATCGTGAAGTTTGGCTACATCTATAAGGGAAAATTGGATATTGCTTCTATCGCGAGAAACGGAGGTGGAAAATTTGCTGTGGCGCTAAGTGCGCGAAGTGGGCGGGGCTTGCTGCTGATTGGTTGTAGGTTCGCCCCTTTTCTTTTTCGCTTTTTTCTTTTTCTTTTTTTGGTCAAGGCGGTGCTTGGCAGAGGTCGGCCCGACCCGGCCCGAGCGTTCGGGTGTCCGGCCGGGCTTGGCCCGAGGTGGCCAAAGCTGGGCCCGGCCCCGTCCGGCCCGGCTTTCTTGGGTCAGATTTTCACTCGATTTTGTCATAATTTTTGCGATTTTTTTAACTTATTGGTTGGTGAAAAAATGGTTGCTTTTATTGAAAAAGCTGCCAAATAGACAAGTACTGATCACTTACTTGCTGAATCCCTCAGAAATTATAGTATTTTTGGCAAAAAATCAGTATTCTTTGAGTAAAATAAGTCCCTTCAGAAGCTTCGGGCCGGGGTGCCCGGCCCGATCCTCCAAATCTCCGGACCGGCCCGAGCTCGATTGCAACCGATAGACCTAACAGCACCTGAAATCCCTCATTTAGGGGGGCTGTATTTTGTGGCTTTATTTGTGGGGGGCTGATTCACTGCCTCATTTAGAGGGCTGTATTTTGGACATCCGGGTTTGAACGGAGATTTGGAAGATCAAGCGGGGCCGGGATGGCTGGCCAAACCCTGCGCGGTTGACGGTGCCCGGCCCGGCCCGATCCTCCAAATCTCCGGCCCGGCCCGATTGCGACCGCTAGTGCTTGGCGAAGCGAAACAATATGTGTTGGAGAGGTTGACTTGCTTTCTATTTTCTTGCTTTCTATTTTTTGCCGTGGTTGGAAACGGCCAACTATATCGGGAGAGCGGCCGGGTCGGGCCGGAGATTTCGAAAATCGGGCCGGGCCGGGATGACCTGACAGCACCTGAAATCCCTCATTTAGGGGGCTGTATTTTGGGGCTTCTATTTGTGGGAATGGGGCTCATTCACTGAGTGCATTTAGGGGGCCTCCCGGCTCGTCCGCGGCAGGGTCGGGACGAAGATTTGGAAAATCGGACCGGACCGGGATGGCCTGACCTAAAAACACCTAAAATCCCTCATTTAGGGGGGCGTATTTTGGGAGCTCTATTTGGGAGGGGCAATTCACTGCCTTATTTAAGGGGCTACATTTGGGGGGTAATTCCCTGACCCCATTTGGGGGGCTGCGTTTTGGGTTATTGACTCGGCCCGGGCCGGGATTTTCGACATGGTGAAAGCGGCCGGTTGGGGCGGAGATCTGAAAGATCGGGCCGGGCAGGGATGACCTGAGAGCACCTCAATCCCTCGTTTAGGGGGGCCGTATTTTGGGGGCTCTATTTGTGGGGGGCTGATTCACTGCCCCACTTAGAGGGTTGTATTTTGGACATACGGGTTGGACCGGAAGATCAAGCGGGGCCGGGATGGCTGGCCAAACCCTGCGCGGTTTGGATTTTAAATAAATCTTCAAATCGAAGTTCATTCTTCTCTTATCCTTCGATTGTACTCAATTTAAAAACTCGACGAAAAAAATCAGCATGGCCAAAAAATCGGTGCGGGCAGGGCCGGGCCGATCTTTGGCCAACTGGGAAGCGGCCGAAATGATACCAGCGGTGGTGAAACGAGCGATTCTCAGCCCGAATCAGCAAATGAACTCGGCAGCAATCCTGGTGGGAACCATGTATGCATGAAGGTAGGCTCAACTTTTGTCAAATTTTTTCTTTTCTGCCTTTGCACCTAAAGCCAGTCGCTAACTTACAGACAGTCTGTCAGTCTTTGCAGCCAATTGCTCAAAATAAAAAAGCGAATGGTTCGGGACCAGCGACGACTCATTCAGAAAGAAAGGGTAGCTCCCTGGAATTCTGTGACTGCAGAATCGGAGATCTGAAAGATCGGGCCGGGCCGGGATGACCTGAGAGCACCTCAATCTCTCGTTTAGGGGGCCGTATTTTGGGGGCTCTATTTGGGGGTGCTGATTCACTGACATCATTTAGGGGACTGTATTTGGGGGGTGTGATTCACTGACCCCATTTAGGAGGTGGGGCCCGGCCTGGCCCTACCCGATCCTCCAAATCTCCGGCCCGTCCCGGCCCGAGGTCGGGCCGGCCGGATTGCGAGCTCTGCACTGACCCCATTTAGAGGGGCTGCGTTTTGGGCTTTCAATTGGGCCGGCCCGGGTCCGGATTTTCGATACTGGGAGAGCGGCCGAGTCGGGCCGGGATGGACTGGACTGACAGCACCTGAAATGCCTCATTTTCAGGAAATGTATTTTGGGGGCTCTATATGGGGGGCTGATTCACTAAACCCATTTAAGGGGCTGTATTTGGGGGGTGGGCTGATTCACTGGCCGCAGGAGGGAGGAGATGAGATTAGAGGAGGGCTGATTTGTTGACGCACTCCCCCTAAATGGGACAGTTAAAACAATCCAGTTCCCGCGCATGGGAGGTTGTAACTCCCCCTCACCTCAGACTCAAAGTGTAAAAATAGAACTCACGCAAAAAAAAACCCGAGCAGAAAAGGGCGGGCCTGGACGGGAAGGAGATTTGGTGGGTCGGCCAGGGATGGGCCGGCCAAACCCGGGTCTATTGCGATCTCTGCCCCAGCCAAAAACCGGCCAAAACCAAGTTGTAACCTTTCCGGCCGGGGGGAGGGGGTGGGATATTGGATCCGGTTTATCCGGTTACTATATTTGACTGGGAACGTTGCAGAAGCAAAACGGTTCGTTGCCAACTACTACAGGAGCAGAGCTCTTGGCTGTTGGCTAGTTTTATGGACGTGAAGGGAAGCGTGACATAGACGTTATGTGTGTTTTGCCATAAATTTTTTATCACTGTAGCTTTTGCCACAAATTCGTCCCTGGCAGAATTGATTATTTTATTCGTTTTTTTTAATCAAACCTGCAAATTAGACGACCGCAAACATTGGGCAAAATTCAGCAAAAATAAGAAATGATTTCGGCCATCACAGTGAAATATAGTAGACGGCCTACTTTGATCTGTGGGCTTTGGATCAATTTGGGCAATCGATGACGTGACCTTAGAGGGGCGCTCGAAGGCGATGCAACGTGTCGCCTGAGTGCGCCGACAACACACAGGTACAGCTACCTATGTCTATCATGTGCAACTGTAGTGACTGCAGTTGGGCATTCGATGATATGCGACCTTAGAAGGGCGCCCGAAGGCGATGCAACGCATCGCCTGGATGCGCCGACAACACTCCGATGCAATTACCTCCACAGCAGCAAAACGGTTCTCTACCGGCTACTACACTTGATGCTGGGCAGCAAAGCGTTTCGCTGCCGGCCCTACATTTGACTGGAGATACCATGGCAGCAAAACGGTTCGCTGCCTGTTACTATATTCGACTGGGAAAGTTGCAGGAGCAAAACGCTTTGCTGCCGGCTACTATATTTGACTCAGGATGCTGCAGCAGCAAAACGTTTTGCTGCCGGTAACCATATTTG
Source organism: Rhynchonema sp. JSB1_4 (assembly GCA_030248065.1). Classification (NCBI taxonomy): domain Eukaryota; kingdom Metazoa; phylum Nematoda; class Chromadorea; order Monhysterida; family Xyalidae; genus Rhynchonema; species Rhynchonema sp. JSB1_4. The sequence goes on from JASAMV010002781.1 coordinate 25,675, forward strand.
ACTGGGGCTTTTGCAGGAGCAAAACGTTTCGCTGCCGGCTACTATATTTAACTGGAGATACCACAGCAGCAAAACGGTATGCTGCCGGTTACTGTATGTGACTGGAATGTTGCAGGAGCAAAACGCTTTGCTGCCGGTTACTATATTTGACTGGGAATGTTGCAGAAACAAAACGGTTCGTTGCCGGCTACAACAGGAGCAGAGCTCTTGGCTATTGGCTAGTTTTATAGACGTGTAGCGAAGCGTGACATAGACGTTATATCGTGTGTGTTTAGCCATAAATTTTTTTTATCACTGTAGCTTTACCACAAATTCGTCACTAGCACAATTGATTATTTTATTCGTTTTTAAATCAAACCTGCAAATTAGACGACCGCAAATATTGGGCAAAATTCAGCAAAAATAAGAAATATAGAAATATATTTAAATAAGAAAGAAGAAATTTCAGCGATCACATTGAAATATAGTAGTTGGCCTATGCCGTTAAAAGGGTAAAAACTAGGATCAAAGTGCCAAGGCAGTGTCGCTTTTCTTTGATGCTACAAATGGGCAAAACAAGACTGGACGGACATCCAGCAGTGCTGTCAAAGTACTGGGCGCCCCAGCGCGGCGGGTTAGCCAACTCATACCTGAAACCATTGCAGAAACCATCTTATGAAACTGATTGTTCTCTTAACTAAAACCTGAAAACGTACGAAAAAAAACGGAACTGAAAAGAACTGAGTCGAAGGGAAGCCAAGTGGTGTCTCATTCTAAATGAAACGACAAATAATAACGACAAGTCTGGTGGAAATAATATTGCGCTTGCGTCAAAGGCGAAACGACATTTAGCTTGAAGGAGTCGAAATTGAGTGTGCCTGGGTTTAAACAACGTATCTCAGTCAAGAAATAAACGAACCTGAGTCTGCCAAAATGGGGCCAGAGGTCAAAACTGGACATGAGTCCATGCTAAGGTTGAACTTGAGCCCAAAGGACACAAACCCAGTCCAACAAGCACGAAATTTTCCTTTGGACACCAGACTCAGTTTTTTGAAACTGTCAAAGGGTCAAAACTAAACGTAACTGAGTCGAAATAAAGCACATTGAGTCCATATGAAACGAAACCGTTGTGTTTGAGTTCGTACGAAACGAAACTGAGTTTGCTTGAAAGCAACGGCCGCATTAAGCGAACAATCAGTTTCATAAGATGGTTTCTGCAATGGTTTCAGGTTTGAGTTGGCTAGCCCGCCGCGCCGGGGCGCCCAGTACTTTGACAGCACTGCTGGACGTCCGTCCAACCTCGTTTTTCCCATTTGTGGCATTAAAGAAAGAGGTAAATGCTTGTTTTCTCCCATTATAGCATCGAAACTTGAAGGCCATCTCAAAGTACGACACGGCCTTGGCACTTTGATCCTAGTTGATTACATTGATCCCTTTACAAAAAAGCAATTGTGATTTTTCTACATGACTACGCTGTATACATTGGGGACAAAACATCGTATTATACATTATAGGTGAAATTCAACGAATACGTCAAGCCGATCTGCTTGCCGAATGCAAAACAGAACTGGCAAAATCCAAACAACCCCAACGAGCAATTTGCGATCGCCGGTTGGGGATACATGCATGAGTCACGAAAGATCACCAGTGACATTATGAATGAAGCTGTCGTCAAGGTGAGAAAGTATTCAAGCAAAGGCAAGAAAAAGTTTAAACTGCCGCATCAGAATTTTGGAAGGCAACGTACTGTACCGTACACAGGTCGTCCCCGTGCCTGAATGCAAACAACAGTACGGCGAGGGCATTGGTCCGACGATGATGTGTGCGTACAAGGACAACACGGATACTTGTCAGGTACAGTGGTCAGCCTTGAGCGCCAGTGGTGGCGCTGAGAAATCAAAAATTTCCATGCCCAACTCAAATTTGGGCAAATTTCCCGTACATATCCCCAAAAATCAAAAATTTCCAATATCAGGGGGCAGTTGTTACAAAAATCTAAAAATAACCCATATCCGACTGGGGTTTCTGGAAAAAGTGACCCTAGAGTTTTTCTTAAAGTGCCAACATTCCCAACGACACCACTGCTCAGCGCTGTATTCACAAAGCTGGTGCCCAATCGTTAAGTCGTTTACTGTGCATTGTGCAGGTATGATAGGTATATTCAGGGTTGGGCAAAAACTTTTTTTTTTCAAAAAAATCGTTTTTAAGAAAAACGTTTTTTTTAAAAACCGTTTTTTTTAAAACGCCCAGATGACCAAGATATGCCCCCAAAAAATTGGAAAACGCTCATGTTGGGAAGAAAACGTGATTAAATGAAATAATTCTATGTGTTCTGAGGCAAAATAAACGGGTTTCAACCCTTTTCTAGCGAGTTGTTAAGATCCCATATCAGACCCGCATCATGGGACCAACTTTGGCCGGGGTCATCATTGAAAGTCAAACTCCGTATATCGACGTATCTCGACAAAGTAAAAATTGGTCGAAAATTTTTTGGAAAAAATGGGACAAAAAAAATTGATTTTCCTTGATAATCAGGGTACTTTCCCTGAAAAATCAGGGAAAATCAAGGAAATTCAGGATTAAAAAAACCGAAAAATGACCCAGGCGTTTTTTAAAAAACGTCGTTTTTTTAAGAAAAAACGCCGTCGTTTTTTTGCTCAACCCTGGGTATATTCGGTCTATCAGCTCTTGTCACTTTGTGTTGCTGCTGGCCAACTGGTTCCCTTCCTCCACGTTCTAATGAAAGAGAAATTGAGTGTGTCCGATTTTGCAAAAAAGATAGAATAAGGTGTCGAAAAAGATTTAATTCGATCAAATTTAAAATTAAATTAAATTAAAATGGATAAAACACGTCGATTTCATAAAAAAATCACAATTTAGGAGGATAAATAGTTTTTTCCGAAACTCAAGTTCTCTTTCATTAGAACGTGGAGGTAGGGAGAAGTCGGCCAGCAGCGTCACAAAAGTGACATGAGCTGATGGATGGACTATACTCTATATCGCTTGTATTTTTGCAGCACTGGTGCGTTTGAAGTAGTGGTGGCAATGGTCCTTTAGGCTGACTATGTATGTGTCTTTGTGTTATTCCAGGGAGATAGCGGCGGTCCGCTGATGGCTTTCCGTCGACGTTATGTGCTCGCCGGTATTGTGTCCTGGGGGTGAGTCTTTGATGGTGACTGATTGGGGACTCGGATATCGGTCGTGGTCAGGTGATCTTTCTGAATCATGGTTGATTAAGTTGAGCCAGCATAAACAGTTACGAAATCAACAAGAAGCGCAGAACATTAACTCGCGTTAACCAATTGAAAAGGTCACGTGACCGATCTGACCCGATCACCTGCCATTAGCGAATCCAGTGGGCACAGGGCCCTATCCCTCCTTTGATCAAAGTAGCTCTTGAAGAGGTCGCCACCATTTCTCAACGAAGAGGGAAAAAGGATCACTCACACATCAAAGGTACAAAAATTACGTCTCATTCCGTGAAATCTGACCGACGCGCGTGCAAAGTGCTATATTTTCGCGCGCGAAGCGCGCATGCTCACGTTTTCTCTGCTGATGTATTTGGCCTAAAATCGTCCAATTGAAAACAAGCACTGGATAAAAACGGTTTTTGAAAAATCAAAGATGCACCATATAAAAACGATGTTTAGGATTTGCCCCTCTGGCCTAAAGCTTTATCCGCCTCTGTCATTTGCACATCCTGCGAATTTGTTAATCTGCTTTGCATTATTATTTTCCAGGGCTGGATGCGCGCGTAAAGGCGTACCGGGCGTGTACGCGCATGTGCCGTCGTTGATTCCGTGGTTCAAGACGAAGATCGCTTGCCAACAATGTTTCGAAGATTAGATTATTGCACCAATAAATTGGTATCAGGCTCCTGATTATTAGAACTTGGTAGTAGTGCACCAACGACGTGTAGTGTTGATGGAATTGTACTATCGCTTGTTCACAGAAATATTTTTGAACAGAAAAGATCATAACAAGTCGACATTAGGAGGTGTCACTGAAATATAGCATAGGCATCTTTGCACTCTGTTGTTAACGAAATCCGAATGTATGCAATGTACCTACATTGTCAAGCACTTGCCCTCGATTACTCGTAACACGCACTGTTTGTTGGTGCATATGCTCTGTAACCGTTTCGGGTTATGTGCAGTACATTTCCCGGAAAGGGGTAGCTGCACTAGTGTCACGCGTGTGTACGATTAATTTGCGTGCAGTACTTAACAGACAACATTTTGTGACTTCCCACGCCCAAGCGCCGCACTGGGTCACAGGCGTGCGGGTGCGTGCGATAGTTAAAGCGGGAAACTGTATATCTCATGCTTGCTTTTTTACTACGCAGTTAGACTGTTTATGTCCAACGGTCACAAAAACAACGATCAAACAAAAACACAAAACAAACAAATAAACCCCCCCCCCAAAAAACCAAAAAAAAAAAAAAAAAAAACCCCCCTTAAGCAAAAAGTTGATAATTGTTAAGCACGTGCACGCAAATTAATCGTATACCCGCGTGCGCACTAGTGCAGCTACCCCTTTCGTGGAAACTGTATCTCTCGCTTTGCAATGTTCAACCAATTACCTCTCAAGTAGAAACATGTTACAATCTGATGAGTCCTTTCGCATTATTTAACTGTTTGTGATAAATTAGTAGCTTTGGCACGTTTGGACTGATTCGTTGTCCCACGATGCGTTTGCTTTCCATTCCCACAAAAGAGGCAAACAGCTCAAAGTTGTTTTAATCGACCAATTAAGAAAGCGCGGTTAAGGATCGCCTTTTCTCTTTGTAGTTTTCGAATTTACCATGTAACAGGATCGACCTGTCAGTTTTTGACGAGTTAGGTGGAAAATAAAGATTTCGGGGCGGTTTTGGGTCGCCTTTTGGTTTTGGGGGTGGTGTAGGATCGCCTTCTTGATGCAAACCTTGTGATAATGACGATAAAAAAGAGCAAATAAACACAGTGTGCAGCACTTTGATCCAAACGGATTAACTAACATTGTAACACATTGTAAGTTATAACTCATTATGAGTTATAACTCATTTGATGTTTCATTATTGTCATCCAGCTTTATGTTTCTTTTTTCAAGATATCTATTTCCATGTTCAGGCTGTCTAATCAATTTTATAAGGGTGCTGATATTTTCTTGATTTCTCATTGTCATGCATATTGAATACATATGTCGCGCATGGAATAAATCAATGGGAAGAGAAATAATGGGAGCCAAAGTGTAATTCAGGCCAAATGTACGAAACTGCAGATGGGCGATCCACCAACACCCCAGGGCGATCCTCCACCACCCCAAAGTCGATCCTGTTACATGCAAGGAGGGGGCTGCTTGTGGGGGCGGCATGGGCGATCCTGCGATCCAGGCCCCCTAATGGATCTCGGGTGCATGGGTATGGGCAACCGCATGTCACATACTTCTCGCTTGTATCGAAACAAACGTCTGCATTCCTGTCTGTGTACATTATGAATAGGTATACATCTGGTTTTTCTGTGTCAAATGCGGTTCGTAACTGAGTTTTTCTTCCAAAAGTTTATGTTCAAATATAAAACCTCCTCAAATCTGGGTCTTGACATTCAGCTGCGTCTCACGTGCAGCCATCAACTATGTAAACACATTGGTTTGCTTTGGACGGACTCTTTACTGCGTACGGTGACAGTGGGCGTAGCCCGCAGCTGTTTTTGATCGCGCGTTCCAGCTATTCATGTTTACATGCTTTTTACCGTTTCGACTGATTAATCGCTCCAGCACCAGACACAGAGAAAGATTATTTATTGCCAGTGGCGACGACGATAAAACACTTTTGAGAAAAACAGTCGCTCCAAAACCAAATCGCAGCAAGCAATCTCTGTCTATGGTGCTGCTTATGACCTGAAAACCTGTCAGCTATCACAGCAAGCAATCTTTGTCCGTAGTGCTATGCTTATGAGTTGAAAATGCCGAAAAAAGCGGAAAAGAATTGAGAAAATGTTCCACCAAAACACAAATACCTGTTCTGGGTCTTGGTCGCGTCCGCACTAAAGATGACAGATGGGCTGTGAGCGATACGAACACGCATTCGTGTGAAAACAGGCAGCCAATTGAAGGGTGGTTGACGACAGAGAAGAGTGGAATTTGAAAGAAACGCGGTTCTTATGCAACATTGTGTCACTGTCATTATACGTTGACCATTTTCCTCAACTGTCCTAATAATAGCCAGAAACAATCTGGTGCATGCATGATCTTGTGATTGTGAACATGAAGCAGTCGGAATATTGAGCAAAGTTGTGCAATTGCAATTGTGCAATATTGGAGTAGAACAAAGAAAAAAGACTACAGATGAGTCGAAAGATGGCACTCTCTTTGTTGGACTTTGTCTGGTTTAGCCATTGGGCTTATGGGCTCGGATCTGCATTGGAGCTTAAATCCACGTCGGGGCTTATGGTCGAGCCCACTTTCTTGTTAACCTGTTTCTTTTTGCCGAAAGTGACTTTGTCCAATTGTCCAGCCAACACTTCGAATCCGGGCCCGCACCACACAAGAAAAGCATTTGAAAAGGAATGTGCATTTGCATACACAAGAAGCAAAATCCTTGTTCTCGCAAGCAACTGGTCGAATATGGTTCTCGGAGTGTGGGCAATCAAACATAAAACTTCGATACAAGAATATTTTAGGCTGCCATTATAACTTTGTCAAATACTGAAGTAAAAATTTGTTCGTGACAAAATATGTGTCAGAAAGATTGTGGTTTCGAAAAGCAAGATGTTGAAAAAGAACTATACTGTATATTGGTTTTGTTGATTATTGGGTTTAAAGAAGCATGTAACAACGAGTGATGAAAGTTACTGAAACACAATCAACCAATTCAAAGATTGTAACTTTTGGTGCTGTTACATACACTGTGTAAGATGATCCGTGCACATTAGCTGAGTTATTAAGGAACTCTTATGACCGATTCTGGCAATTTTTTGCACCGAGTTCCGGTTCCAGTCCCAGTTCCAGCTCCGTGAGGTTCCGGAGTGGAAAACCGATATTACCATTGAACTTCTCGACCCTAAAAACCTACATACCGCACACATTATTAATGTCATTGGAGCGCTCTTCAGACCAATTATATCCTTGAATAGAGTTCCAGCTTCGGTCCTGTTCCGGCTCCAGGAAGCTCGGGATCAAAAAACTAACAGCACCATCAAATTCTCCGGCTCTAAAAACCCCCATGGCGCACACACTTGTTTTGATGTTACGTGCTTCTATTTATCAGGGACCAAGTTTTGATAGAAGTAGAAGAAGAATGAGAAACGAAGAAGAAGAAGAAGAAGAAGACGAAGAAGTGGAAAAAGAAGAAGACGAATAAGATGAAGAAAGGAGAAGAAGAGCAGAAGCAGAAGAACAAGAAGAATAACAAGAAGAACAAGAAGAAGAAGAAGAAGAAGAAGAAGAAGAAGAAGAAGCAGAAGAAGAAGAAGAAGAAGAAGAGGTGGACAAAGAAGCAGAAGAACTTTGAGCACTTATTGTGCAACGTTTGGTCTCGTAACTTTGCAACCGCTGAACTGAGTGATCACAAACTTTGCACATTTATGTAATGTGAGTGGTTGCATATGTGGTGAGAGTCTTTCTGTGTATCATAATAGAGGAAAGAAAAATATAAAGTGGGCACTAACTTTCGAGAACCATATTTGGACATGCGCTCCCGCGCATGCCCCGATAAACATTGAACTTTAAAAATGCAAACCGGTTGACGCGTGACACGCCCGGACTGAATGATAATATAAAAGTCGAGAAAACATGCTAGAAATGCCATTTATTCATCAGCAAACATTTATTTTCGAAAAAACAGCATAATGGCACGCTGTTCATTGGCACTACTTGGGCTCGTGGCCGTGTCCGCTTGTGTGGACGGCAGAAGCGGTATGTAAATGTTTACAATTTATCGTGGTTTAATATCAACGTAAATTGTTCTATTTTGTCTAATACAGGGGCGTTGGCGTGTAGCTACATGTATGAATTTTGGGGGGCACCTGGCTGAAAAGTTTTTGCTTGTCCCATTTTTGAAAAGCTGAAGTGCTTGTCCCATTTTTGAAACGTGGTTTTTAACCAGCGCTTGTTCAAAATTCGACGCCTATTAAGTCATGTTTCAGTCAAAACAGTAGCAGCGCGCGAAAATTTTGACTTATATTGTACCGAGAGCCACCAGAAGCCACTCAAAATAACTGCATTTGAATCGCGGAGCGCGCGAGTTTGTTTTCCAATTTAAAGTGCTCGAGGGAGAAAATCTTGCGATTTGGTGGTTCTTTTTTCTTGTCACTTCAGAAGGCAGTCAACAGGGGCCTGACACCTGGCCCTATCGTAAAACCCTGAAAGCGAAGTGTGTGTGATGTCCGGTAGGTTACGGTAGGTCGAGTCGCATGCTGCCTTGGTACGGTACCCCTTAAATGGCTGAAGGGGTGCCTCCCTTGTACATAATACACCTCCCTCTTTGGAGCTCAGAAATAAAAAAAATCGGAAACAAAATAGTCTCTCAAGAGTGCAACATTTGTCAGTCAAACACCCTACCCCTATTTACAGCAGCCAAGCACCATCGCAAGCATGGTTATGGGTATCAGGACAACACCGTGCAGTTTGGCAACGATTTTGGAACGGACTTGGGAGACAATTTCGTCACCAATTTGGGAAGCAACTTTGGAAGCGATTTCGGCAACGATTTGGGAAGCAATTTCGGAACCAATTTGGGAACTGATTTCGTCATCAATTCGGGAAGCAACTTCGGAAGCGATTTCGGCAACGATTTGGGAAGCAATTTCGGAACCAATTTGGGAACTGATTTTGTCATCAATTCGGGAAGCAACTTCGGAACCAATTTGGGAACTGATTTAATCATTCTTGTCAACGGTTATATGCATGCTACAGTTTGCAGTATACAAATACTTTGGGTATAGATTCGGTAACCTGCCGAATATGTTCAGGTGTTATAAATTCCTTTTCCGGGAACGGTACTTGGCCAAGACATATGTAGGACCGGTCAAGACGTATAAGCTTCGGCGAGGCCCATTTCGAGCTCGCTGCCCCGCACAAGGTGTCCTTTATGCGTGCTGATTTTGGCGGGGAAGCGAGTTCGAATAATTTTTCTTTCCAAATGTGTTTTTGTGGCAGCAAGCGAATTCACATTGTTTCGCGTTTCAAGTGGCGTTGTATGCGTGCATGCATCACGCATGCATGGGCTTTTCAGCTTTGCTTCAAATAATTGACCCAAATTCTCGAAGGCACGCGACCGCCACCGGGGGTGGTCGCGGCTCCCGCAGACACGATGATGACAACTTCCAGCTGGCATTTCTTCGCTTTATCCATCCACGCAAAGTGAAACATCACAAGGTCTAGCCTGATTGGTTGACGGAGTGACCAAAATCGGCTGTAGTGCTTGTCAAAAGTTACTGTTTTTTTTTATCTGCGTTCATAAGTGCACCATGCTCAAACTTCATGTTGGCACATGCCATTATACGCTGCCTTGTTCGCCATTTTTTACCAAAAGCCCGTATGGTCCATCCACGAGCTCATCAGACGACTTTTATTGAAGTTGGCTTGTGCGGATCCAATAATGTTCAGGTTCCACGTATTTCGGAAATGAAAGAAAGAGAAACGCACGTATTTTTTAAAAACACGCTCTCCACCTCAGTGCGTAAATTCCCTTTTGACTCCCAAAACATTTGTGTGTTGAACAACGTTGCTGTTCGCGTAAGCACCCAACAAATTGAGGTCAGCCAGCTGGAACTTGTCATCATGTCTCTCAGCCCAATCTCTTTCTTTTGTTTGCGAAAACCCCTGTAGCCGGAGCATTTTTGAAGCTGGCAAAGCAAGCTTTAAAAAAGTCGTCTCATGAGCTCATGGTTGGACCATACGCTCACCGCTCACGCAACTGACCGGGCGCAAGGTTACATGGGCCCAAAAAAGATCTCTCTGCACCATCACTTCATTGGTTGCTCAACCATCTGAACCATACGTCTTGACCAGTGAACCTTTACGTCTTGCCGCTTGATTTCTACGTATTGTCCAACCCTACGTCTCGCGAAGCCTTACATCTTGACCGGCCCTACGTCTTGGTAGGATCCATTCCCCTCAATGAGGTGTTGGCTTCGCTTTCTGATTAACTTTTAGCCGGCCACACCGGAGTTTACACCACTTTGGATCCGAACTTACGTGGCCATCTGGTGCATTAGTACTGACGATGACCTGGTGCACCGCCCGTCTGCGAAAGCAGGTCGAAACGGGCGGGCAACCAAAAAGCACATTGCTGTACAATTCACATTATATATCACTGTTGGAAACAATTTCTTTCAACATAATCATCAATTCGGCGGATTTAAACAAATACTAGAACCAACAATTATGGTATTGCAATTATCGCATTGCAGAAAACGACCCCGTGTATTTGAACCCCGACGAGTATTACGGTGATGACTACTACTCCGACCAAATTCCCACGTATGAGTTTGAGAGCACTGACTACGTACCTCAGGTCAATCCGCAATACCCAGGATGTGAGTTCCTGTGTGAAAAAAAGTATTGCGAACCAAACGGGCGACGGCATTCAAACAACGGAAAGGTTGGTCGCACAATGACGGGCTTCGATTCACAAACATCACAGCGAAAACCTCTTCGTGCTCGTTACTGTGGTGGTGTGCTTTACCGCCTTAGTGCAACAAGAAACGCCACCGCGCACGTGTATATGTCTTTTTGTTGGTTTGAATTTGATGAAACGCGATACCACAAGTTTGCGACAGAATTATTATCAACGCAACGTTTCGGTGTCCACTAAACACCATCATCAGGCAAATTACCCACTGAAATAATACTTAAATAATAGATATGCAAAATTACACAGAAAAACAAAAAATGAAATTATTTTTGAGCAAAATTAAAAATACTATGGCGCACTGGTTCCGGTCTCCAACAGAGTAATGTTTTTGGCAATGGCATATTCCCAGTTAGGTGACAGTCCGATACAGGCGTTCAGGTTCATCAAATTCAAACCAACAAAATGAACATTCACGGCCACAACCAAAGAGTCACCGTCGCGCAATACAAACATTATGTATATGTCTTGTTGGATTCGAAACGTGTAAAGCTCACATGGCTAGAGACAGGTGGAAAACCCCACTACCATGACCACATACAGTACAGTATGTACAATAATTATAACACCAGTTCGAATCAGTTTTTTACATCAACTTTAACTTTGAAGACAAATCCGTTGACACGGACTCGGCATGGGCTTGGCTTGGGCAAAGTTTGGTTGAGCCATATTTTGTGATAGAGTTGGCGCATTAACTTAAACTTAAACCAGTTAAAAGTTGTTCTTATGGGCAGGGAACAACTTGAACGCCGGTCAAACTCTGTGCACCATCTCTGCTACAAAATGCAGCTCAACCAAAACTTGCCTGTGCCCAAGTCAAGTCCATGCCAACAAATTAGCCTTCAAAGTTCATACGGCCCCGGTGTTTTTTTTGTATTGCAGCAGCGTTTCCTGAACTTGCTTCACAAATACAACAAACATCACAAAGTGCGTGCGCACAATTTTCGAGCGCGCTGTACGACACAAGCAAACAACGCACAAGGCACCAGCACGCGGCCGAAATGCGGCATTCCGGGCATCAAACCCGATCTGACTATTGTCGACGGAAAGATTACGGTATTGATTTATTAATTTTAATCAGATTTATCACTGCTTTATTTATTGATGATCAGACCTTAATGTTTAAAAAACAAATCTACTTTCAGGGCTTCACGAGGCGTCGATTCCATGTGAGTTACTCTCACCCAGGTGGTGTGCAAGGGCCAGGAATCCAGGGGGCACAGGGGTTGTGTCCCTCTTTTGGTTCATTTGGCCTCTGAAGGGATTACCTTGTGTTTTGCACGGGCCGGCCTCAAACTATTTTCATTTTTTGTTCTCCAGTGTGGGCTCCGTGAAGCATCACAATGCAACGAGTTGAAAATCCATTTCCTAAATCCGGGTTTCTGATACCTTAGTCTTCACTTTCTGAAAAAAAATGGCCGCCAACAACTGTAGAGTCGCTTAAGCACTGCACTCCTGGTTAAGGGGGGTAGAATGTCGATCAAAGCGAGGACGAGTATGGAGGCTTTGAGTAGGAGCACAGTTACTCTAGCTTTTGTGAACCTGAAGGTGGAATTGGAATTATAGTTGTCCGTGCGGACGGCGCGAACAAGCTGGACGAACACTTTGTTCTCGCTGACCCTGATGTTTATTTGAAAAAAGTTTTATAAAAATTTGTTTTGTTTATGAAAGGTATATTTCTCCATCCAAAAATTTTTTGCCCATCATCCTCATCCTCACATGCATCTGTATAGTCCAGCCACGAACTCAAACACAAAAGCGCGGACCAAAAATCCCGGCCCCCAAAAAAAAAAAAAAAAAAAAAAAAAACCCCCCCCCCCGCAACCCCCCCCAAAAAACAACCCCAAACACCAAAAAAACCACAATTCCTTCTCCCCCCCCTCTCCCTCTCAAAACCCTACCCATCCCAACAAAAAAACCTATGACTATACGTATATATAGATCGGCTTTACACGTTCATGTTTCCTAATGTTTCACGTGCACAGGACATCGTCAACGGCAACGAAGCCAAACCGAACTCGTACCCGTGGCTGGTGTCGATCCAGGTGCCCACTGGTCCCGACACCTGGGGCCACAGCTGCGGTGGGACATTGATCGATGACCGACACGTCATCACGGCCGCTCATTGCTTGTTCGGTTTTGTTTATCTCGATCAGCCGCAGTTTTTTTGGCTAATCTCAGGCAGCCCTGCATGAGCGCCAGCCTATATACATAAGTACAAACCTACAATACATTATGGGGCTGAGTTGATGATGTCCGTTGACGACATAATTATAAGCCCAGTTTTCCAAAAATTCCTCTAAAGACTTTTCCGCAACCATACACAAAACGGATTTTAACGCATCATTACAGCGGTTGCGGATACACGGCCAAATATCGCGTGGCTGTGGGCGAGCATGACCATCGGACGGCTGACACGCACACACAGGTTGGCTTAGAGTTAAAACTAAGGCTGTGTCCCCAGATCGAAGCAAAGCTTAAATCATGATCAAGACATTAGGCGTCACATGCCTACCGTGGAGGTGGATTTGCGGATTAGACAATGTGCTTTTTGGCATTGGGCGCGACACCCGCTAACCCGCTGATGCCACTGGTATTATACGTCTTCTGTTTTGTTCACCACTTGTTCTGAAAAAATGATCATGAGCGAAATCGAACTTGGTGATCGCTTCGGTCCGGCTCGGTACGGTTTGGCGCTGGTAAATAGACACACACCGCGTTACGAGCCCGAGAATATCATACGCTGTCCGTAAGTGGTATAGTCCAGTCCCTGCGGCTTAACGTTATACGAGGAGAGAATTGTATGTGTGCGCTGCGGTGCACTGCGTGGCGTACGGTTTATGAAGTGGTCAGTGCGGCCACTGAGCTCGTTCCTGTAGCTCAGTTGGCAGAGCGCCTGACCGGTTGGGAGGTCGGACGTTCGAATCCTCTCAGGAACATTGTTTGGTGGTCGCAAGCAGGGTTGGGCAAAAAAAAGACGGCGTTTTTTCTTAAAAAAAAACAACGTTTTTTTTCAAAAAAACGCCTGGGTCGTTTTTCGTTTTTTTTAAATCCTGAATTTCCTTGATTTTCCCTGATTATACCCTGATTATCAAGGAAAATCAATTTTTTGTCCCACTTTTTTCAAAAAATTTTCGACCAATTTTTACTTTGACGAGATACGTCGATATACGGAGTTTGACTTTCAGTGATGACCCCGGCCAAAGTTGGTCCCATGATGCGGGTCTGATATGGGATCTTAACAACTCGCTAGAAAAGGGTTGAAACCCGTTTATTTTGCCTCAGAACACATAGAACTACTTCATTTAACCACGTTTTCTTCCCAACATGAGCGTCTTCCATTTTTTGGGCGCATATTTTGGTCATCTGGGCGTTTTAAAAAAAACGTTTAAAAAAACGTTTTTTTAAAAAAAACGATTTTTTGTAAAAAAAACGTTTTTTGCCCAACCCTGGTCGCAAGTCGACAAACATGCTCAGTTCAATAAGTCACGTGACCAAGGCAGGGCCGGACCGGTCCATAAATTTGATTCTGCCCGAAATGATTCTTGCACATACCTACAGTACATCTGAGATATAGGTTGGCACTGTCGTCGGTTTCAGTTCAGCTGCGTGAGACAAGTCATCATACACGAGAGCTACGACAAGGTACGAAGCACCAGCCACGACGCGGCCGTGGTCGTCTTGGAAACACCGGTTATTGACGAATTTTCGTTTTCATTGTTTTGACTGACCAAATTTTGATTCGCCAAATTGGCTTAGATTCATGTCGGCAACGCACATCATCGACAACTGAGCCCTTATGTATTTTGTTGGTTTGAATTTGATGAAACGCGATACCACAAGTTTGCGACAGAATTATTATCAACGCAACGTTTCGGTGTCCAGTAAACACCATCATCAGGTAAATTACCCATTATATCAAAGTGGGTAATTTGCCTGATGATGGTGTTTAGTGGACACCGAAACGTTGCGTTGATAATAATTCTGTCGCAAACTTGTGGTATCGCGTTTCATCAAATTCAAACCAACAAAATGAACTTTCACGGGCACAACCAAAGAGTCACCGTCGCGCAATAGAAACATTATCAGCCCTTGTACCATACCATTCATTACCTTTCGAGCTCATTCAAGGCTGCTTAAGCTGACAACCAGAGTGACGATTTGCGTTGACTACAAAAGAATTAGCCCCCAAATTGGTGGCAGCAAATAGCGTATTATACTCAGGTGAAATTCAACCAATACGTCAAGCCGATCTGCTTGCCGAATGAGAAACAGAACTGGCAGAATCCGAAGAACACCAACGAGCAGTTTGCGATCGCCGGCTGGGGATACATGCATGAGTCCCTAAAGGTGACAAGTGACGTTATGAACGAAGCGGTACTCAAGGTGGGTACACGTACTTGGCCAATTGGAAATCATTTGCGCGCGGGAAATTGTGCTTGCGCAATAATGTTTCACGGCATCTCACAACGTCTGCAATGTTCCAGTGTCAATGCGTTTGATTGTGCGCAGTTACATAAATTGCGTTGCGAGTTCGGGAATTCGGCTCATAGTCCATATGCTTTCTAAAAATACGGTCGTAAAACAAACAACAACGTCTGCATTACCATTGATGTCACTCTTATTTCATGTACATTAGTTACCTACATAGGTCGTCCCCGTGCCTGAATGCAAACAAAAATACGGCGAAGGCATTGGTCCGACGATGATGTGCGCGTACAAGGACAACACGGATACTTGTCAGGTACAGTGGAGAGCGCCAGGGATGACCTTGAGAAATCGAAAAATTTCCCACACGCAGCCCAAATTTGATCAAAGTTCCCATATATGCCCCAAAAATCCAGAATTTCCCATACCAGATGGGATTGCTTCAAAAATCCAAAAATTACCCACTGTATACAAGATGGGGGTTTCTGAAGAAGCAACCCCAAAAGTTTTCTAAAAGTTAAAAAAATACGTAGGTCTGAAGTTGTTCAAAACATTGTAATAGTGTTTTCTTGCGCAAGCAAGCGATTTTTGACATCGTCATGCGAAAAACGGTCAATTTGTTTGCTTCTCGACATGAAAAAGGCATTTCTTAGGGAGTGCTTGTTCAAATTTCCCATAATCCCAGCCAATTTCCCATACCCAATACCAGGGTGTAACGCCCGCCCCCCCACAACGACACAGCCGCTGAGCGCTGGGTTCACCAAGTTGGTGCTCGATCAATTCGTTTTGTCAAGTCGTTTCTGCACATTTTATAGGTATACTGTAGGTACAGTCCAACCACGAGCTCATGAGACGAATTTTTCTGAAGTTGGCTTGTGCGGATCCAGTAATGTTGCCCAATCTCTTTCTTTTGTTTGCGAAAACACGTGTAACCGGAACATTTTTGAATCTGGCCCAGCAAGCTTTAAAAAAGCGTCTCATGAGCTCGTGGTCGGACTAGCTCCATATTAGCAGCACTGAAGATGTGCTTTTGGCGCAGTATCAGCAATGGTCCTTTACGCTGACTATGTACATATGTCATCGCGTTATTCCAGGGAGATAGCGGCGGTCCGCTGATGGCTTTCCGTCGACGTTATGTGCTCGCCGGTATTGTGTCCTGGGGGTGAGTCTTTGATGGTGACTGATTGGGGACTCGGATATCGGTCATGGTCAGGTGACCTTTCTGAATCACGATTGATTAAGTTGAGCCAGCATAAACAGCCGCACAATCAACAAGCGCAGAACATTAACTCGCTTTAACCAATTGAAAAGGTCACGTGACCGATCTGACCGGATCACCTGCCATTAGCGAATCCAGTGGGCACAGAGCCCTATCCCTCCTTTGATCCAAAGTAGCATAAATGAAAATAGTCGAATGAAAAGGTTACGTGACCGATGTAACCTGATCACGCGCGCACCTGGGAACTTGTTTCTTATTGCGCACGATATGAGAATACGTGGATTTATCATCATTATCGACGCTTTCTCGGAATTTTTGTCAATGCAAAAAAATCTGCTTTGCATTATTATTTTCCAGGGCTGGATGCGCGCGTAAAGGCGTACCGGGCGTGTACGCGCATGTGCCGTCGTTGATTCCGTGGTTCAAGACGAAGATCCCTTGCCAGCAATGTTTCGAAGATTAGATTGTTGCACAACAGACAGATACTGCATGTAAAGGCAAACTACGCCAACACGAGCCCGATTTTGCAGCTGGCAGAATAGTGAAACATTCACACGTGGCTGTTGATTTGGTAAATGCTACACGTTGGAGAATACAAAGTGGAGCATGATGATTTTCTCTTTCTATTCGTTTTGAATACACACCACCACCTTCGAAATCGGGCTCGTGTTGGTGTAGTTTGCCTTTATATAAATCGATATTGGACTGATTAGAAATTGGATAGATAATGGGATAGATTTGCTTCGACAACACGCAGTAGTGCGGAAATACGGATGGAAGTATTATACTCGACCGCCGTTTTATAATACCTTACTCACATACTCTTCATGGGAAACTACTATGGTAGGGGCAAAGCTTTTATACCATCTCGTCTCGCAACGAAGTGACAATGCCTTTTCTATTCATAGAGTTCCACAAAGTAGCACCATGTTTACACACATACTTACTGCAATTGAACTGGATTCTGTATCGGGATTGAAAATATCTTAATCGTGATTGGTAATATATACGGTATGAAAACACAAACAGTTGTTGGGCAAGATATACGAGCGATTTTACCCACAACAGTTTCCATGCTGACTATATTGTGTGTCTAATTGAGTAAAAGATTGCAGATCAATTATCGGCTGATCAGCGAGAGACCAGCGATACTTTGACTCGGCGAGAAACTTGGGAAACGACTGCAAGAATTTGTTTTGCGTTGGAACACAGTGGGAACACCAAGTCAGGATGGATTTCACCCCAACTTTGAACGTTGAAGACGCGCAAAACGGTGTTTTGAGGCCGTTGGCATTTTTCCGAGTGGAAGTTGAAAGAAACATAATGCCAAAAATCGCAAATTTTTAGGCTCAGGCTTTGGCATAAAATTATCGTTAGGTTTAGGTGGGACTGCTATCAGATGCAGTGAAGGGAGGGAGGGGAATTCCTCCAGGGTGGTAGACTTGCTCCCTTAATTCCCTATAGGGTACACCTAATTCTACAATTATTGCTTAAAATTGGCATTTTTAGGACAACAGATGTCAAAAAATGACCAGATATACCCTTTATACAAGAACTTTTTTAAAAAAAGCAAAAATAGGTGAAATTTTTCTCGTACAGAATAACTTTTCTCCGAAATTTAGTCTTCCCCTTTTGAGGGTACAACACTTACAATTCCCCTCCAAAAATACCGACGGTACACTTAATTTCCCACCGGGCCGGACCAGGAACTACATTGATCAGATGAGGGGATCCACTATATAAATTAACGACGAAAACGTGAACTAAACATGACGCAATAAACATCAACTGCGTTTTTCAAGCATTCCACCCACGCGTGGCTAACAGGTCCATGAACTATAAAGTATAGTCCAACCACGTGCTCATGAGACGACTCTTTTTAAAGCTTGCTTGGCCAGATTAAAAAATGCGCCAGTTACACGGGTTTTCGCAAACAAAAGAGATTGGGCAGAGTGACATGATGACAAGTTCCAGCTGGCTGACCTCAATTTGTTGCGTGCTCACGCGAACAGCAACATCGTTCAACACACAAATGTTTTGGGAGTCAAAAGGAAATTTACGCACCGAGGTGGAGAGCGTGTTTTTAAAAAAATACATGCATTTCTCTTTCTTTCATTTCCGAAATACGTGGAACCGGAACATTATTGGATCCGTCCAAGTCAACTTCAAAATAAGTAGTCTCATGAGTTCGTGGTTGGAC
The DNA here is from genome assembly GCA_030248065.1 of Rhynchonema sp. JSB1_4. Lineage (NCBI taxonomy): Eukaryota > Metazoa > Nematoda > Chromadorea > Monhysterida > Xyalidae > Rhynchonema > Rhynchonema sp. JSB1_4. Next base: position 44,113 of record JASAMV010002781.1, read on the forward strand.
TATATGTTCTTGCCACTTACAGTACATGCAACTTTCCAATTGGCAATTTATCTTTTTCAGTCTGAATGAAAAACAATTTATGTAATGCGCCGTAACTTTATTGAAGTTTGTCTGTTTTACAAGAAAAGAATATAAGTATATAGCTAAAGCATAACCGAGCGTGTTATATGAACTGCAAAATATCATATTATTATGTTGGCCTTTCAAGATCGCATGGAAAATACAAAAGAAAAATGCGATAATACAAAACATTTCCATGTGGAACGTCATAGACGCCAGAGAATAACACCATTTTGAATTAAAAAGGCCCGCAAGCAGAGTTTGTTGCAGAAAATCGAATATTAAATACAAAAAATTGCATTGCAGCAAGTACAGTGCAAAACGAACTTCACGAAACAAAAAGCAAAAATTTACGCGAACGAGGCTCGTATAAAGGTTGCAAAAAAGCATCAAGTTTGAAAATAATCGAAACTAAAAATAAAAAGCAACACAAAAATCAGCACACAATCACAACACGCACAGAAAAAAACAATCGACAATATTTTCATTGAAGAAGCAACTGGCCATGACTCGAAAATCGCACAAAAATCATATCATTGTATTTTGTATATGAAATAAAATTGAGGAAGCTTGTTCTGCATTTCGCTTGGCAACATGTATAGATAATAATCTCAGGTCTGAACAGCCAAACACAATCAAAATAATATAATACAAGCACAAATGGACAAAAAATCAAACATGTACCAGTGGATAATGTGAAACATAAAGCCAGCAGAAACTTAAACAATCAGAAAAAATACGTGTTCGGCTCGAAGTAGAGATAAACGAAAAAGTTTCACAGTTGCAATGGCTTGAAAAGGTGCATACGGAATTATGATATTGGTGGCTAAAATGGAATACAGACTTCAATCGAGAGCTCACACGCCGTAGAATGGAAATACTGAGAGTAAAGTGCTGATTAAAAAAACTGATGTCTCGGATTCATTATAAGGATGTTCTCGTCTTACCATTCAAAACCGGTATGTTCAATCATGATGCATACACAGCAAAAACATAATCGACAAAAAACAATCTTGGTGAACCTAAAAAATCCACGATTACTTTAAAAAATAAATAATTAAATAATAGTGTGGCGAACACACGCGAACACGATTTGAGATACGCTGACGCGAATACAAAAGCCGCAAGAAGATTTATTTGAAAAACAGAGAGATTAAATTAAACGGAAAAGAAAGCAGAGAGCTAATCATGCCATTCATTTGGATCGACGCCGTCCATTTTGTCCTGTTCAAGTCCGCAAGCGGCCGTATGTTTCGTCAGTTTATCAATGTGCTCGGATAATTCGGTGGTCAACGTCTGAAAGAGCAAGGTGAAACATTAACGACGGTCTCAGACCAGGACATTCGCTATTATGGACTTCAATTAATAGATTCATGGCAGAATAGGACAACAGGTTGTTAGTTTGTTTTGTTTGCCTGAGTGTAAACTGTAAAGGAGAGCGCGTGAAGCTGTACTGATATCTGGAGCAGCCGCAAATAATCTGGAAATTATTAACATAATGATTCACACGCTGGGGAAGGCGGCAACACATAGCTACATTTTGCAAGTGCCCCGACATCATGCGACACCAGGCATACAGGCACGCGGTATACATTCCCACTTACTCATGTCCTTGATGCAAAAACATTCTTGGGGGCTGTTTTTGTCGCTGATAATTTTGTGGGCTCAACGGATGCTTGGGCCAGTGGTTTTATATCCTTCGTCGGGGTAGGTACCTTTTTCGGATCCGAATTTGACGCGCCTGGACCTTTCGGGCCGACCGCAGACGTTTTGGTGTCAGTTTTGGATTCTAGTTTGGGGTCTTTTGTTGGAGAGGACGATTTAGTTTCGGATTTAGAGTCAGATTTGACATCCTTTGTTGGTGATGGTAATTTAGGCTCAGATTTAGACGGAGACTTTTTAGCGTCGATAGGGTCGGTCTTTTTCGGCTCAGTTTTAGACCCGTCAGTCTTTTTGCCCGTCCCGCCATCGCCTGTTGGTGTTGACTGCTGCTCAGCCTCAACCTGTCAGGGATGGCCTATTGTAAAGTGGTTAACGCAAGTCGTTTCCCAATATCGTTTGCGCACATTGTTTGTGGTCCGATCAGGTCCGTCGCGCAAACCACCTCGTGAAAACACCAGCGTTAACCACTTTACAATTAGCCCTCGTGTGAACCATCAGTCAACCAGTCAACCGACCTTCGCCTTATCGGTCGACATCTTCTTGACCGCATCAATAATTGTGTTGTTGTTGTCCTGATCGCTATGGTGTCCGTTCATTAGGCCATTCTCGGTGGTCGCAGCAGCAGCAGCGGGTCGCGTCGGTCGGGGTTTGGCGGCGCCGGACGTCGATTTCGGTGCCGCTGCAGGCGCTGGTGCATTCGGGTCGTAGGCTGCGAACAGAATGAAGAATCTATGATTTTACAGTTGCTAGTTACGAAGCGATAACCCGTGGCCAACAAACGCCAATACCTTCAAAAAATGTGACAGCAGCCTCTTAGCTTTTGAAAAGCTGAGTGATAGGCTCAGCTCATCGGGGGATAGAATTCACATGGATTTCTCTTTCGCTCAACTTTTGGCTCAGGCTTCGATTCAGGCTTAGGCTTAGGCTTAGTCCCCAGCCAGGAAGACCTGTGCGCATTTCTCATGTCCACGCCTGATTTAAAGCCTGAAACGAGACCTGAACACTAGGATACGGCAGTTTCGCGTCAGTTGGATTCCGTTTTTGTGAATTCTATCTCCGCGTGTTCAGCTCAAGCGCTTGACTCAGAACAGAACAGGGCATTTCGCAACACACTCTTCTTGCCCACGTTGACACACTAAATCAGTGACGTAGTTGGGGGAGTATTGGGGGTAATACCCCTCAAACTGGCTAGCTAGCTTTCTTGCTCGGACCAACTACATCACTTAATCAACTTGCCGAATCCCAAGGCTCACCATTCGACATTCCCTCCGGACATAACGATTCATACTGTAACGTGACGTCAACGCCCTTCAGCCAATCAGCGCCGCTCAATGCTGCGCGCCACGTCACCAGCGCCGGCGGGAAAATGTCGTTGGCGAATAGATCTTTCTGAAATATTCTCTTCATGAGTAAAAAATAAAAATTAAATTCAACTTGCATTCAACATTTCCTTATTATTTTTGATGACAGAAACAACAATGAAACCACTCACGTTCACGCGCGGCACTTTGAAATGGATCGGCTCGAGCGTGTCTTTGGTCAGACGCCAGGCGCGCGCGAATTCCACCTGTGAAACATTTTTCTTGGTAATTTTGTTCGTGAAAAAAGATAAAATTCCACAACTTTTTGACACGAATACCCACGTTTTTGATATCGCACACGATTTTCTGCTGGACGGCCATCGAATTGTGACTGGTGGACGCTTTGAAGGGCATGATTGGCAATAGATGCGGTTCGTCCGCCCGAAGTTCGTACATGTGCACCGTTGAATCACCCTGTAGAGAAACACAGTCGTATCAACTGACACGCAAGCACCACGGATACGGTCGGACCCCGCGACTCCGGCAAACGGCAAGACAATGTTCGTTAACCGAGTGTTAAGCGACCTAATGGATCTAGTTGAACTGATTTAGCCAATTACTTTACGAGTTGTTGGTCACAAATTTTGACAGTGTGGATGCGGCAGCACACCAATTTTCACGATACATCCCGGTCACAGAAATATGGCACCTACGAATAAAAAAGATTGTTAGTAAAATGCATTTGGCAGGCTCAACAAAACAAACGATCACCACCGCATCTCCTGAGCATCATCCCTCCTCCCAATGTCCCATACCCTGCATGTTGGGAAAAGCTGGTCCAGTTGCCTTGACAGAGATAAAACGCGAATTTTCGATTTCGAGATAGAAGGCACAAGTTGGCCCAAGGTTTGGCAGCCTAAACCCAAGCCCAAGCCTAAGCCCGAGAAAAAGGGAAGTCAATTTTGAAACTGGACTAGCTTTTCCCAAAATGCCCATACCTTGGCAGTCAGCCACAATACACACGTGTCGTCATCAACATGCGGTACGAGCAACTGCGACGAGGCACGATCGACGACCAGATGGTGCAGCTGCAGCAGCGTGTCGCTTTCGAATAGTGTGATCGCGCGCTCGCAATTGCTGTATGGGTGGAGGAAGATGTAGTGAATGAAGAGAGAAAATCAAGATGTGTCGTTTTAAACTTGATGATCGCATTCGGTGTGGCGTGTATTGGAAAATCAACGCTGATTGAAAACATCCCAACAGCGACAACATCAGTTAATCTGGAGCTATTTTGGAGACACGTGACCAAAAAGTTCAGATCGAACGATCCGAAGACCGACGTAAACCAAAACAAAATGAAAATAATAAAAACAATAAAAAGAGCGAATCATCACCCACCCAGCGAAATGACTGAGCACAATCACTCGATCGTCGCACGCAAACACCACGCGTGACGCTCGCGTCTTGGCGTGCATCAGCTGGACTGACTGCAAATATGGATGGAAAATAAGACGGAACGGAATAAAATCAAATAAGAAAAACGACTCTGCTGTCGTTGTTGATGTGAAACATGACTCCGATGTTGGCCTTGATCAACATCACTCACATGACCTGATTTTCAAACACGACTTCAAACGATTCGGAAAGAATTTCGTTCTTAAAAAATCTACCAACCGACCTTGATAGGTTCGACACTCTTCCTCGGGTCGTACAAACGCAGATAGCCATCGGCAGCGAACGTCGCCAAGCGTCGACCACCCGAGCTCCAGCACAATGATTGCAGCTGAAGTGTAGCGCTCATATGTACAGTTCGTGAAACATCAGCTTACTGGTGCATCAATGCCTATTACGTATGCTGTCGTCGTTACTGTCCAGCTTATGCGTGTTGTTGACGTTACCATGTTGCTCCTGATGCAATAAAAAAACTTGAACTTGAACGTCAACCCTGCGGCTAGGCGGTCCAGATTTTCGCTTGGCTTCACTTTCCTTAGCTCAGACGGCACGACTACGATTCGCTTAGGCCGCTCTCTAACAAAAGCGAAAAGTTCAGCACAACAGCAACTCCTTAACCACGGGCCTAAGCCACAGTGATGCTCAAACAAAATGTTTCAGAGGCTGTTTGGCGTGCGCTGTGGATGATGACTACGCTGAAAAACTTTTCGCTTTTCGCGTTTGTCAGAGAGCGGCTTTAGGCCAGCTTTCAGCCAGATCCAAGTTGGCCCAACCTCAAATCTAAAACCACACGAGCTTTACCAGACCCGAAAAGAGACGGATCACAATCACACCAACATTTTTGTCCAGCGGTTTCAGCGAGATGGCAGGCTGTTCGGGTTTGGTGACATCAAATATCAAACATTGCCCGCCCGTGGCGGCAACCATCAGAATATTGCTCGCGTGCGGGTGCCAACGAAGGATGGTCACTTTGCCGGCCGGAACTGCAAGGTTAGGGGGAGCAATTGGACAGCAAGTGAAACATCACAACATGGTTGTTGTTGTTGTTGGTGTTAGATGTTAGGCGCGTCAGTTACAACAGTCACACAACTACTGCAAAATATTAGTTCGGCTCGGGATCACGCAACTTTGAAAATATTAGCGAAGTGATTGCGCTAAATTGTGTTTTAGGTGTCATGGAACTTCCAACTTCAAAACGATGCATGATCGTTACCTTGTAAGGCACAGGTTGGCTCTAGAAGAGCGACAGAGAAAAATTGAATAGAATTTAGTGGCGGTAATTGACGGACAAAACAAAATGTAAAAATAATCTTCCAAAACCTACCGTGGAGCACCGTTTTTGTTTCGAGTATGGATTGGTCCTTAATGCCGCCGTCAGGAATAGTCCAAATATTGATCAGCCCATTGGCGCAACCTGCGAAAGCAGACAACCCATTATAAGACATGCATATTAGTCCCAATTTTTCTAAAATAATATTGAAAAAAAGTTTTTTGTTCAACCCGTCTTTTTTCAAACAAAGTCACACAAAAATCATAAATACGCAGCCCCAAACGAGAGATCTGCGGTGATACATACCATGGATTTTTTAACCAAATTTAGTAGCTTTTTAGCCACTAATTTTTTTGAAAAGCTAGCAAATTTTCAAATTTCGTAGCCTAAAAGCTACAAAATTTTGTATGTTGGCCAAAAAAGCTAGTAAATTGGCTTTTCAGCGGCAAAAAAAAGCTACTAAATTTTTGATCTTACTAGCTTCTTGCTATAAGCCCATTTTGAAAAAATAAGCCCTGACACATACCAACAGCCAAAATATTGGGGTCGTGTGGCGACCACTGCATATCGGTCACACCGGCAGCGTTCTCAACACCGTGCAACACACCGGGTAGAATCTTGCAGGGCTTGGCCAGCTGAAATATCGATATAAAGTAATACGAAAAAATAATTTTTTTTATTTTTTTTACCAACTGCGGATTGTGATTTGTGAGTCATACACAATGGAATACATGAATTGCAAGTGCGTAACCAAACATCCGCCCAATCCTAGATTCGAAAAACGGTTTCCAGCGCAATTTGCAGCCGGAGAAAAACCAAAACCACGCTTGCAGATGGTTGCCAGGACCATTAAACGTTTGCTTTTCAATGTTGGTACTTCTCGTGATCAAAGTCATTTTTTTAGAAAGGCTTTCAACTGTGTCTTCCTACACATATCCCAAGCCCATCCCCACGGGGAGTCCAAAAGCCGGTACCCCATGCCCTGGCCCGATCCCTTCTTACAGTGAGAGCCTAGCTAGTCTGACTCACAAACCCCTACCCAAACTGGCTAGCTAGCTTTCTTGCTCCGGTCATCAAGTCAAAAAAAGTGGTGATTTTAGTGCCAAAATGACTACTTTATACGCCAAAATGGTCAAATTCGCTCAAATTGTCTCACACGTGCCCAAAAATACCCATTTTAAGGCTTATTTTAGCATAATTTCAACCAATTTTGATACCCCCGTGTTTTGATTTCTGGACCAACACTCCCAAATCGGAGTACCCGACTAGCTAGCCAGCTTTCGTGCTCGGACCAACAACATCACGGTCTTCTTACCGTATGAATCTGCACCAATCCCCCGGGTCCGGTCAACGCGACCGCGGCGTAGTCACGTGACACCGCCAGCCCATTGCATTCGGGCGGCAGACCGGTGTGCACCTATGGAAATTTAAGTGAAAAAAAATGATTCAAAATACTTTAAGAAATTAATGGATAGCATTTTGACAGATAGAATTCAGAAAAGTGAATAAATGAACACAGACTTACCTGACGTAGAGCGGTGAATATATCGTCCCGGCCACCTACCGCGGCATCACAGTGGCGGTACTTCGATGTGGTCATCGCCTGATTGGCACCTGCAACAAATCACAACAATCACGTTTTATTTATATTTTTTATTTACATTACATTCTTATTTATTGTTTTTACATTTTTATGCACATATCAGAACGATTCAGCATCAAAATCTGGTTGTCTGTTCCGGTAACAAACTGGGTAGTCAGATCCAGATCCCTGTAGGGATCATGTGATTTTTTTGCATTACCGTATGAAATATCATACCGGCGTAAAATACGACCATTGCCACTAATTTCGACCAGCGCAATTTTGGGTCGGACATTCAGACAGGTGATACGCCAGCACGGCCCACACCCGACACGAAATCAGTAGCGCGAAGTCTCTTTCAACTCAATAAAATTCATCCTTACTTCAAAAAAAAACGAAAGAGAAAATTCACGAGACCAAGACAGATCCGCATCCGATCACCATCATCGAGCCTCGATGCTGTTCAGGCCAGTCGATACTTTGTCTCATTGCGATGTCTCATGTCTCATTTCAGAAACTGTTGCGTGTATCGCAACGAGACAAAGTATAAAGTGGCCTGTTCACCTACCGAGCACTTTCGACACCGGTCGTTGCCTGGGATCCATTGACGGCCGACCGCGTCGTTTCACCACCGGAGCAAGTTCGTCTTTCTTTTCACGGCCGTCAAATGGCAACGGGCCAATCGAATCGTCGAGTTCGCTCAGATGCGATACGTCCTGAAATATCAAGGTATTATTGATTAATTGTTATAATAATGTTAAATATTAGTACGACGCGCATAACCCCCATGATCATAGGGTAATCACTGACTGCAGTCTTTTTGATTTTGGCTGGAGGGGATTTGGATTTCGCTGCCGGGAGAACCAGGTCAGCAGGACTAAAGCGTGGCAAAGAACGGAACGGCGAAGAAAAAACAGCAGTAAGAAACCGCTCATTTTTACAGCCGTTCGACATCAGAATAAACAGAATAAAGCTGCCATGCACGTGCGCTCAAGTTTGAGATACATTCACTTTATTAGTCGAATCAATCAGTTCACTCACCGGCGATAACAGCTTCAATCTGGCAGTATCCGGAGGCGATAGGCTGAATCGTTTCTTATCGGCCGAACCGTTGTTATTGTTGGGCGACTCAAACAACAGAATCGAATCACGGACCGATGTCTGATGGGTGTCTTCCGAATCGCCACTCGCGTTGCGCGGCTGCGGGTCTGCAATCAATTCGGTGCAATTATGACAAGAGCAACGTTAGCTTTTACATCATTGGGTGTGATTGGCAGAATGTGTGCAAAGACTCCGTGGTCAAGAAATGCTTCCTCTTGCCCGACGCTGCGGTATTTGATGCAACTGGTAGACTGCAGCAACTAGTATATCCAGCAAGAAGAGTAATAAGCAGAAGCTGTGTTGTCTGGTCACAAGACATTATTCCCACCAACAACAACGACCATAAAATTACAACAGGAAGCTCACAAACATCGACTCTTCAAGAGTTAGAACAGGCATGTACGAACTAACGAGAGCCTAAACAAATATCAAAACAGCCCCAAAACCGCAAAGCAGCGAATAATGGCGTCTTCCGAAGACCAAAACATATTTCATTGACGATCAATCAAACCAACACCACGAACAGCTTCAACAATAGTCGCACACAAAAAGTAGGGCCAAAGGGCGAACAGGGCAAGCGGAATGTTTTACGCCCTAAACTTACGGCTGCTGGTTGATGAAAGTACAGTACAAAGTGCACAAAAACTACCTAACAGGCCAGATAGTGGGCGTAAAAAGAAGAACGTCGTTCGCTATTACGAAATCATCTGAGAACCATATTTGGGCTAGGATTAGGTTTCGATTTTTTTAGGACTCGATTCTTTCATGCTCTCGCATCCTTAGGATTAAGTGCCCAGATTATAAGCGGTATAAGAAACAGACATAACAAATGATACCGAACAATTTTTTGCCAAAATGTCAGGCGGCAGCAGAGAAACCGAGACAACAAGCGCCCACGAAAGACCACAATGCACAAATTTGCAACAACCGAAATGTTTCTGCGGCAACACAGACACAGTCGAGCGAGTCCACACTAAAAGAAACTGAACAATCCAACAGCAGAACACATCAACAACACGGAACTTTTAGGCGCCACAACAGCAGTATGTGGTGAACAAGGGAGGAGAGGAGTGTATGGAGACGGAGGTTGAACTTTGGCGCATCCGCAGCTGTCACAAATCGGTAACGTGTGGTGCGTGGCGCGAGTGTCTGTCTATCTACAGAGGAACCAAGCGGTCGGCTGTGAAATAAGTGAGCGGCGCGGCTAAAAATTAGCTGTTGCTTTGCTTGCTGGCTGCCAAAGTTCTGACGCTGTCCGTATATCGGTTTTTACGCATGTAGGTACGTATAGTTCACACGGAGAAGCGGCGCTTACGGTTCTTTTTTAGGGGACTTATTGCACATAAAACAGCTTGAGCAAAGTTCAACGATAAAGCGGCTTCTAAAGAACGTGGATCGAAGCCAATGCTTTTCATGGTATGATACCAGAACTTCTTATTGTGTGGGAACATCTCTAAGTGAATGAATGACTGATTGACGTTCGAGTTGGAGTTTTTATCAACGCCTTCGCAGAAGTCTGGCTCAGACCAGGCCATCACCAACAGTTTCACACCATCTCAGCAAAATTCCACAACAGCCCCTCCATAACAAATGCGGTCCACGAAAACGCCGAAAACAGCAGTAAGACATCCAAGAAAGAATAGGCACATGAAATTATGTAAATTATTGTGATATACATTTCGGCGCAGCAGTTGAGCCGGCTTGGCGGTGTGCAGTAGCATGCTCTTTCACAGAAGAATCATGCATGCATACGCACAGGCACAGTAGCGTTTGGCAGTACATACTGCTGCCATCTAATTACATAAAGCTCTGGCTCATGCAGCGCCCCTGGACAGAAGGAAAGAACCATTGATAACAGGCAGCTTGCTTCTCACAACATGCAATTTCATTTTCGACAACCAAATTTCGGGATACAGCAAGCACTGGGGACCGCAGCTTATTTGGGACCGACCATCAGCTAATTGTGAAAAATGGCAAAGCTGCTACAGCTCCGATATAGACCATCCACACGCTTGCTCTATCGCACGCATACCACAACAAGCATTCGGAATTTTGACCAAATCACAAAACAACCAAGCAAATGTTACGCACATGACGCGTTTTTCACACGACATCACACAAACATACGTCGCTGAACGCTAATCTATGCTGGTCTTATGATTTGTGTACCTTGTACCACATACAAAAAAAACTGGGGCCAATCTGGGAACAAGTTTCCGTGAAAGAAATTAGAATGACACAACACAAACTCAGCAAACTAAATGACCAGTGAGAGCCACCGAAATTGCAGTACAGTTCACCTAGAAAACCAGTCACGCACAAATACCAATACGCCAATTTCATATACAAGTAGGTGCCAACGCAACGCCAAATTGCGTTGTTGTGTAATAATAACAGCAGTCATTTTATGTCAGTCAGTCAGCCCAGCAAAATCTCTCTATCCACTCACTATCCAGGCAAACCTGCCGCCACAATATAATATGAATTGTAGTGTAATCCAAAGTGAAAGTGAATCGAAGTAACTGAACACAACTTATGTTCAATTCAATCACATGTCTAATGCGCATTATTGGAACGAACGAAACCAATTGTGACTGAATGTCACCACCATAAATGACATTGGTAGGGCGGTGTGATATTACGACAACGAACCACACGCAAACTGGCGGACAAGCCAACCATAAAACCGTTCATAATTAACAGGGCTATACCAACCTTATGCACATCAATTCCACACAGGAATGAAGGACTGGCATTTGCATCCGCAAATGAATATCTAGCCCACCAAAGTCGATTTAGTTTGAGGATCAAAAGCTGCCTGGGATTGAGAACTTTCACTTTCAAATTGATCAAATATTTCAAAAAATGTAAACCGAGAGAAAACCCCCGCTCTCTGCTAGGTGCCTAATTTCATGTTGCAATGAGATGTGATGTAAGTCCGTTAAAAGCCGCTCGTATGTCAATATTTGCAACACTCGCAACATCACTGCGCCAGCAAGCCTAGTGAATTGATACATACACACATACGGACACCACAAACAGAATACGGCCGTGTTTACCGAGTGAAAAGACGCAAGTTTTCAAACATCAACAAATAGAACAATGATGCACAGTGTACGTACATGGGTAATGTGAAAAGTGAATCCGACCAAAAAACACCGACCTTCTTGGCTGAAATTCGAGTCAATTTGGTGAGGCATGCGAACTTCGGTGCGCGACACAAAACTCGGCTGTGTGACTGAACCTGTAATCGAAAACATTCAGTCACAAAAAAGCAAACGAATAAATCAGAGCACTAAGAGAGCACGCATCAAACACAGACTCTCCGTGTTTGCAACTGGCCAAAAAAACTGATCTCAAAAAAGTGCAGAGAGAAGTTTGATGTGGTATGGTTTAATAAGGATACACGCAACACATACACATGCTGCAAAGATGTAACATCCATTACACGACAACTGCTGCGTTGCAATGCTAAAGCACAGCAAAAATAATAATCCGCCCATTAATCCCTTAAAACGAAATACACTAACCAATGGTGTCAGCAAAGAACGCACGTCGCTGCTCGCTGATTGGTCGATTTGAATTGTAATCTGCTCGCTGATTGGCCGTAAGCGGCGTTGAGGTACTGGGCTCAGCGCCACGTTGCTCCGGTGTGGTGTTCTTCATTGACGTCATTGGTGTTTTGTACGCTGACATTGGCGTGCCATCATCGCCCGTGCCTGGAACGGGAGCCGAATGATGCGTGAAGCGAATCGGCACAAAAGCTCGCTCGCGTGACCAATTGTTGAAATCAAAAACGTTCCAAGTGCAATATACAATCGAATATTAAATTTTTCTGTAATTTGCAGGAAACATTTTGTTTTACTGTTTTCCAAATTCTCATTTGACCACACAAACAATATCGCTCTCTTTCTTCAAACACAGACTTCTTCAGTCAATTTCTCCGGCTTTAACCCAAACTCCTCCCAGATGTGATGTGACACCAAAAAAACTACGAGAAGCCACAGCAATCACTGCGAATCGAGTTTGCGCAAACGCCCCAGCAGCCAGCCTGTAGCTCCCATTTCACCTTACGTATTCATGTTGTTGGACAGTGCTGATGTTTCATTACCATCGTGAAACTGTGATGCTCAGCTTTATTGTTTACAGGAACCTGCCACATAGCTCTCGTGCGTTTGCATTGACCTGGCACTGGAGGTGCAAAAACAAAAACAAAAAAAAACAAACCTTCATGTTTGCTGCCGCGTGGCGCCGGCGATGGCGTTTTATGGCAATCGTCAGCACGATTTTCAATCGGTGTGAGAAATGGATGGATGTTCGGCTCGGCCGATGCGCGCTGCAAAATCAGTTAAACCTCTTTTGCGAACGAAACGCGTGGACCCGACCATCTTGTTCACTCACTATGAAGAATATTCAGTTTGTGGAGTACCGCGTGGGAGCATGGGTGGCCGTCATAAAGGACAAGACAAAGACGACAAATTCAAGAAGTCTTCGAAACAAAAGCGACAATCTGGACAACAACCTAAACGGGTACCTAAATTAGGTAAATCTAGAATCCGGAAAGAATTTGCATGCAAAAATACAAAACATTTCCGGACTCCGGAAATAACGCAATAATTTGCATGCAAAATTGTCGGCAATATTGTCTGTGTTGTCTGGCAATATTTCCGGTTTCCGGCTTTAACCTAAGGCCGCCCTTATATCAATTAATTTTACTGATGATTCGTTCACTGCACAGATAGATGGATTCCCTACATCGAGGTTTGAATGTGCACATGAACTTTTAAAAAAAAACAACATTTCGCCAGTAAAACTGGCCAAGAGAAACAACGCAACCGCTCCAGCTCCATCTCGACACCCCACCCGCTAAATATTTTGCATGAGCTGCAAGATCTTGGCAAATGAGCCAGCAATGGGCCACTAGAATTTCAGGGAGCCAGTACTCAAGTAAGAACGAGCCACCAATGGGCCACTGGCGCATTTTGAAAAAAAAACCCTGACCCCACCTTTTCAGCAACCCCATTAGCGACAACGCTTTTGACAGCGGCAACCTTTGTTCGGTGCATCTCGACGGCGAGCACTGGTCGTTTGTTCAATTTTTCGATGTCGACCGGATTTAAACTGAATTTTGGTGGCTGAAATGACAAAAATAATTTACACCGGAACAAAAACAACAAGACAAGAATTTTAAATAAAAATCTTTTTCTAAATTTTTAACCTTTCTGTGATCCCCGCTGAGCCAAGCCTTCGCTGAACAGCCGGGTATCTGACCAACGGTATCCGGGTACAGTTCGGGAATGAAATTGCGATATGTCTGCAAAATAATAGGAAAATTGAAATTGATTGGAAAAACTAACAGAATGAGTTGGTCTGGTCATATGAAGACATCAAATTTCTCCTGTGAACAAACATATTGTGCATGTATCACACAGTGTGTGACTCATCAAATTATCGCGCATAACACCCAGAATATACGTGGACGGTGTTGTGACAATATTATAACGCCCAAAAACTTGCTCATCGATCGCTACACTACATGCACAGCGGAGTGCGCAGCAAAACAAGCAGACAAACCCATTTCAACAGCGGATGGATGGAATAAAAGAGTGAGTAACGCCGCGCGCCAAAACGAGACAATTGTCCTGTCAGTTACTTCACAAAATGTGCGCGCATGCACTGATAAGTGGATTGGATTGAAAGTGGGATGTTCGGCTTACAGGCAAAACCGCACTCATATGTATATGTGTCGTATAAGATAAACATAATGTAAACAGACAGACATGGGCATGTGTACTTGCAAAATGTCACTTCCGAAATGGGCGAACAAGTATTATTACATTCGAGATATTGTAAATTGTTTTAGACGTCCGATCCAAAAGTTTTTCACAAGCATCCGTTTCAGTGGGAGCGCGGCCTTCAAACTGCGAACACCGCAGCAAAGCATTTAGGTATTTTTTTCAAAACAAGTGGTGCACTAAAGATTGATTACACACCAGCCAGCCCGTACAAAGTGCTTGTTGAGCATGCAATGCACAGCAGGTAAACGTTCTACAAAGTGCTTTTTAATAAAATGTCCATTGTTTTTCTGACTACATAGGTATCCGGTCAGCAAAAAATTACATTTATGCCAGTAGATTAGACCTTACGCGCAATTATGTGGCGCAACAATGCGCAGTTAGGTGACAGAAGCATGCGCAATAAAAAAATAAACGACACACAATCAGTCCATTAAAGTTCCACTGCTATTGATTGAATTACTGACTCTGACACACTAATAAGCCTAATAAGCGGTCGACAATAGGCAAGTAAAAAGATCAAAAGGCATTTTCCAGCAACAACTTTTATCTCACCACTATTCTATCAATAAATAAACTCACCCTTCTCGGCACAATACACGGAATAGGTATCACACTCTGTTTGCCTGTGAGCCACAGTCGCTGCACTTCGCCTGCCATCACGTTCATTTGCGTTTTCGGACTCAGACAGGCACCCACAGTCTGTTCATTCGAATAGCCGTCCATGCAGACTGCAAACAATAATAAATTTCATCATCATCAACGGCTCCTCCGTCATCATTTGTACCCAACGTCGAACGAAAACTCTTTTTTCTTGCCAGTCAGAAAGAAAACAATCTGCCTGCTGTGTAATAAGATAAACCGAAATGTGACATTTTCGCTCACTGTGGGGAACATTCACCATGTCGAGCAACACGGGACATGAGCGATAAATTGGGTACCAAACCGTCGCTTCATACTTTCATTGTATGGCCGGTCATAAAAAAGCGGTCACTGGACGTCCAAAGACCACATACCCATTATCTTCAGAAAAACTTGAAACGCACCCGGGCCGAGCAAGCCGTTCCGTGAATTGTCCAGAATTTCCATCAGTCGGAACGATTTGCTGCCTTTTCCACACAAAAACAACAGCCGCGTATCGGAATCGAAGAGTGGAATGAGCAGGCTGCAAGATTTGGAAATTATTTTTTTTGGCATCTTAGCCTTCAAAATACTTGATCAACCGCAATCAATAAAATAAAAATAAATGACACGAATATGATATATGTGATAATAATGTGATATAATATATGATCATAAAAAAACAAACCCAGTTGAAGTGTCGAATTCCTGTCGATGCACCGGACCACCACCGAGATCGTTTGCGTCAAATAAGAGAATTTCTTGGCATTTTTTCTGCAAAATAAAGATGTGTTCAGTGTTGACACTAAAAAAACAGCACAAACACCGAAACGAGACACGCGCACATACTTCGGTAAAACCTGAGGTCAAATATTTATCACAACCATCCAGGTACAGAATGCGACCCTCACGTCCTCGGCCACCGTGCGACGGAATTTTCTGCAACTTTGTTTATGTTGAAGCATAAATCGTCAAATTTTAGTGGTATTGGTGCCTGGTGGTATATAATCTGCCAAAACACGAACCTTAAGTAGCCTAAAGAGACGTTCTGATACCTAAATTAGGGCCAAAGCCACTAAAAAGGCGTGAATTTCGTGCGGCACCCAAACTCAAAACTTCCAAGTACCAGATTTTAATTTTCATTTGGTAAAAACACTGTGACCTGAATGGCAGCCTGACTAGTGCGCACATCATACACGGACACATTCTGGTTCACGTCCAACACAGCCAGTCGCACGCCGTCACTGTCCCAGGCCATCGATAGTGGTCGCGATTCGAGATCGGTCATTTCTGTGACGGTAAAGTGAAGAGAGGTGGATGTCAAAATCTGAGCCCAATCGTTGTCGTGTAATTATGGACTGAAAAGTTTCTATTATAGTTGCATTACAAATCAGTGCTGAAAATTTCCCGAGAATACGCCAATGATCGATCAGTTCAAGTTGTGAACGCAGCGAATTGTCAAGTTTGCCCGCACCAACCATAAACGGTGGTTTGATTGATCAGATCGAGTACGCCAACAGCCGAACTATTGTAGCCGACCGCCAGTACGTCCGTTGCCGTTGTGTGTGGCGCCAAACACGTCGCCCCGGCGTTGTTCAACAGACGGACGCGACCGCTTGGCGTCGAGGAACAGAATGGCTGCTCGTTAATGGCGTCGCTGTTGTTTGACGAGCACATCGAATCGATACGCCACACTTTCACCTGTGTGTGTGTGGGTGTGTGTCAAACAAGTCACAATGTCCCGGGATGTCAGGACTTTACCCATTTTTTGTTGCTCGATTTCTCTTGCACAACCGAGTAGCTAGACACTCGAAACCTGGCCGATTTTGATGTCAAAAAAAGCTAATCTCGATTCTGAGCTGAGCACAGTCCCAAGTACATACATATACCCTGAAACATCTTCATCTTCAGATATTTAAGAAAAACAACAAAAAAACGGAGAAAGAAACGCAGTGTGTAAGCGTAGGGGAACCCAAAACAAGCATTTTGGGCACATGTTTTCTGTATAACTGACATCGTGCACGTGTTTTATAGTGGTAATTAACTAATGCTATGCCAAAACAAGCAATTACGGGGACTTTTACCGTGATTGATTCCGGTTTTGAAAAAGTTTGTCCCTTATTCTGAAGAATATGCCGGATTTGCGATGCTGAATCATAAATCTGAAGATGAAGAGAGCTGATGCAGCTCAAAGAACCAAAGATGCCTTTCTCAGATCACTGACACATCCTCACATCAGAAATAAGAAATTAATCAGAAGGCCATAGCCACTTTCCTACTCAAGCTAACCTCGTCTTCATCGCGACAGCATGTGATCAGGACATTCTTCTCATACGGCATAAATTTGAGATCGGCTACTTCGGCTGCAATATTGTGAAGAACACTGAATCTTATCCAGGTTTTTTTCAAAATGGCCCAGTGGTCCATTGGTGGCTCGCCAATGAGTCACCATTAGAGGCAAAAAAACATAACTTTATCACATTCAAACCTGTGTTTAAATCTACCAAGTGCAGTTAGTAACAAAACAGACGAATTTGATGATCAAAAACAAACACAAACTTGAATGGGCGCAGATAACCGACAGGTCATTACGCGTGTATCGGCCGCGCGCATCAACGGGCACAATTCCGATTTTGCCACCTAAAACGAAAACAGAAAATCAAATCAAAACATAATGATTTCCAGAAACGGTAATCAGTACGTGATTAAAGCAAACCTTCGGCATCAATTTCAAAAGCAACAAAATCTGTGCTGCAGTCGATTCCGTTATTGGTGCCGGATGATGAGACGGGAACGTCGAAAAGTGTGGCCTGAAAATACATGTATTGTTGTAGTTGCGGCTTTTGGGAAAGGTCAGGTAAGATCGGGTCGCGGTTTGTCACTTAACTCGCACCGAAGAGGCCTGGCACCTCGCCCGTCCGTGAAAACAGGCCGAAACGGGCAAAACTCACTTTCCGAAGACGCAGAATGTGACATTTTGGTGTTTATTTCGTGTGAAAACACTTGAATTCAGTAACTTGAGCCAAAACTGATCCAAATGAGCAAAAATTTGTCTGTTTTTGGCCCAAAAACTAGGTGTTGAGTGTCGGTTTTTTTTCAAAAACTAGATGTCGGGTCCTCGGGAGTCGGGTTTATTTGGAACTGTCGGGGTCGGCTTTTTTTCTCAGATGTCGGGTTGGTTGGTTTATTGCTCTCAGTGACGCATAAAACCATGCACGTAAATTAGTGATAGAAGCACAGTTACAAGACCGGGTGGGACAATTACGGAAATGAAAATAGTTACAACACTGGTTATAACAAAACCACAGCAAATAAAAGCTACAAAAAGCGCCAAGGAGAGAGAAAGATCACGGACATCAGGACAGATCACAGGACATGTTAGCAGAACTGAAAATTATGCATTAATCCTCGTCCTCGTCAAACGACAAATGTCGGGCTCAGAGGGCGCATATAGGGATCAGTCCATATTGTCAACAGTCCAGAACAGATGGTGGGTTGGTGATTGTCCGTCACTTCCGTGTACCACCATTTAGCGACGTGGCTGGCGTCCCCAGGCTGACGTGAATGCGTATCGAACGAGACATCGCCATATCCACCTCGTTGACCGCATCCGGACGCGGTGGCGATAGAGCCTCAGATGTCGGGTGTCGGGTGTCTGTCGGGTACAGTGGTGTAGCTACCCAGGCGGGGCGGCAACCTACTGTACCACCAAAAATGTGGGGCGGCAACCTACCTACTGTACCGGCCGAGCTGGGGGGAACAAAAATTTTTAGGTCTAAATAGTGATGAAAATGTGCTCTAAAACGCTAGTTTCGCGCGCAGCGCGCGATTTCTCGCCTATTTGGAGTGAAAAATACCGATTTTATACCATTTTGAGCCAAAAATCGCAACTTACTGAACCAGCCGCCGGGCGGCGACCTACCTACTGTACCAGGATCAGGATGGAGCGTCAACCTACCTACCTACTGTACCTAGGGGGGGACCACCACCTCCTCCCGCTCCTACATCAGTGGTCGGGTACCCCCGACCTCTAACCCCACCTGGCACCTCGCCCGTCTGTGAAAACAGGCCGAAACGGGCAAAACTCACTGCTGTTACATCATTAACGATCGGGCCGGAGGGACATTTAGGAGTTTGCTATCCGGCACTAGTTCTTCCGCTCGGCCCGGTGCCAAAATTCAAGCCACCCCAACGCGATGATTTTGGACTCGAGCGAGCCCAATTCTCCAAAACTTTGCACGGGTGCATAGTTCATCAGAGCCAGGGGTACACTGGTCATAAAGAACGTTTTTTTATTTTTCGTGGAAAAAACGGTTTTGTTCCGAAAAAAAAACGTTTTTTTCAAATATTTTTCCAGTACTTAAGAACGTAATTTCGAAAAATGTAACAATTTCGAAGTGACGAGAGTGTTCTTGAAGACTGTTGAAGTCAGTCAAAAACACTTGTTTTACACGCTTTTTAGCCCATTTTGGGACGGTTAATTTTCGTGCTCGAGCCACTTTTTCACTAAAATCGAAAAACTCATCAGTTTTGCATTACAATTTTTGGAAAAATTGGAATAAAGTACCGATATTTTTCCGATCAAAAACCGAAAAGGTACCCACGGAAAATTAAATGGAAAAGTGTTCGGGTCTACGAAAAAAAAGGGTTTTTTTTCGGTTTTTTGCAGAAAAGAAAAAAACAATACGCATTCAATGTCAACATACCACCAAACCAAAGTAAAAAAGCTGCCAGACACCCACCTCTTTTTTGGGCAATGTTGGATTCGTGTTCTTGAACTTTGACGTTTTGTACCGCCAAGCCATTTTCGGTTTGTCAGGAGAGGGCGCGAATCGCAATTAGGAATGTGTGTGCGTTGTTTGTCGTCGCTTTTAAATATAAATAGAAAGAAATTTGGGGGGTCGCTCTTTGTCTCAGGTCGTTGTCGTCGATTCGTTTTTAGCTGTTCTCGTTCGCGGATGGCGGGCACCAACGACCTACGTTTGAAGTTGATTTGGCAGCAGTGCTGTGGCTGGGGGCATGTGTACTGTGTAGCATAGTAGTGGCAGGGGGGGGGGGTTACCCCCTCTCAGTACTTACCTACCACAAAACCCGAGGGGGGGTTGGGGGGTTGAGTACTTACCTCTCACAACTCAAAATCATACCTCTCACAAGCAATTTTCTACCTTTTTAAGGCGAAAATCGGTGCTTTTCGACCTTATTTTCCCAAAAATCGCGCGCTCCGCGCGCAACCCGCCCATAATACCTATTGTTAGGCGATTTTCGGCGAAAACACTGCCCTGGGCAACCCCGGAGGTGACCGGAGTCCACCCAGAAACAGCGTCACCGACCCGAACCCGTTGTGACCGTCCACTTAGGTAGGAAGATACCCAAGTGAGTAAATGACGGGGGAAACCGTAGTGCTGAAGTTTTTGCAGCAGCGGCAGAGTAGGGGACAGTGTCAAAAGCCTTTTGGCTATCTAGGTAGATGATGTCCACTGCGCTCCCTCGCTCTAACGCTGTTGTCCGTCCAGTGTGACATGCAGCAAGCAGCATAGAAGTTGGGCCTCCACAGAGCGACCAGGTATAAAACCGAATTGGGAGGGAGATAATAAATTGTGTTTTTGAAGATGGGCCATAACCTTTGAATTTACAAAGGACTCCAAAAGTTTGCAAGGGGAGGAGGTAAGGGAAATAGGACGATATTTTGTGACACTTTTAGGGAATTTTTCCTTTGATAATGGCTCTGATACAGTAGGTATCCCCCCTCCGAGCCCGGTACAATAGGTATCCCCCCTCCAGAGTACCTCCAACCAGTGGTGCAGCTACCCAGGCGGGGCGGCAACCTACTGTACCACCCAAAATGCGGGGCGGCAACCTACCTACTGTACCAGCCGAGCTAGGGGGGGTCGTACCACTTGGGGGGGGGTCATCTGGAAACCGAAATTTTTTATGTCTAAATACTGAAGAAAATGTGGCCTAAAACACTAATTTCGCGCGCATCGCGCGATTTTTCGCCTATTTACAGACAAATATGCTAATTTTATGCAATTTTAAGCCAAAAATGAATGTTTTGGGTGAAAAGTTAGGTGGGGCGGCAACCTACCTACTGTACCAGGAGAGGGGCGGTAACCTATACTTGCGTATTTTTCCGCAAAATATATTTTTGGAAAAAAAACCATTTTTTTTCCGGAAAAAAAACCGTTTTTTTTCCAAATATTTTTCCAGTACTTAAGGATACCCATGGTCCAAAAACGCCTATTTTGGATAAAATTTTGTCTGGAAATGGCCTGAAACAGGCTAAAAATGCACCTGGAGATTAAAAAGTGCTCATTTTGAACTGTTTAGCACCGATTTACATTGGTTTTGACAACATCCTTTCGCAACCTTTGAAAATATTTCGGAAATTTTTGGAAAAAAAACGGTTTTTTTTCCAAAAGTTGCCACTTGGAAAAATTTCCGGAAAAATAAAAACGTATTTTTCCGGGCCTCGGAAAAAAAACGGTTTTTTTTCGGTTTTTTTTCCGGAAAAAAAACGGTTTTTTTTCCGGCCCGCAAGTATACGGTAACCTACCTACTGTACCAGGCGAAGGGGCGGCAACCTACCTACGGTACCTTGGGGCAGTGCTGTGGCTACTTTTGCGGGGCGGGTAGGGTACATAGGTGGAAAAATCCGGGGCGGGTAGGGGGGTAGTGTACCTGGGATCTTGGGGGGGGGGGAAATCCGGTTTGGGGGGGGGGGGGGGGGGGGAAGATTTTTCGGGACGGGTAGGGTACAACACAAGTTTTTTCGCGTGCCTGTGTTTATGTACTAAAAAGTACATATATCGCGCGCAGCGCGAAATTTTTTGCACTTTTTAGGGTTTTCGGTCGAAATTTGGGCATTTTTGACCGAAAAATGGGCATTTTGGGGGTAAAAATCGGGGCGGGTAGGGTACCAGGGCGGGGCGGGTAGGGGGGTAGCAGTGTAGTTCCGGGGGGGGAGGGGGGTCCCCCCTCGGGTACGCTATCTCCCCCTCGGGTGGTACACTATCCCCCTATCTCCCCCTCCGGGTACACTATCTCCCCCATTTTTTGCCTAAAATGGCCATTTTTAGGCCTAAAATGGGCATTTTTAGGCCTAAAATGTGTGATTTTTAGGTCAATGTTCTCAAAAGTCGCCAAAATACCCTTTTTATGAAGAATTTTTTCCAAAAAGGGGCAAAAATAGGTCAAATTTTCTCCCTCAAAAAGTGACTTTTTCCCGAATTTGGGTCTCCCCCCCCCCTTCCCCCCCCTCGGGGGTACACTATCTCCCCCTCCGAAAAAAACGGGGGGTCCGCTATCTCCCCCTCCGGACCAGGAACTACACTGCGGGTAGGGGGGTAGCGTACCAGGCCGGGTAGGGTACCATTGGGGGGGACCCCCCCCCCCCCCCCACGCCCCAGCACTGCCTTGGGGGGGACCCCCCACCCCCCCCAGCCACACCATTGCTACATGCTACCTACTGTATCGGCCGAGCTAGGGGGGGGCGAACAAAAATTTTTAAGTCTAAATATTGATGAAAATGTTCTCTAAAACGCTCATTTCTAGCGTAGCGCGCGATTTTTCGCCTGTTTGGAGTGAAAAATAACGATTTCATATACCATTTTGAGCCAAAAATAGCAAGTTACTGTACCAGCCGCCGGGCGGCGACCTTACCAACTGTATGTACCAAAATGGAGCGCCAATCTACCTAACCTACTGTACCTAGGGGGACCCCACCCCCTGCTGCACCATTGGTATTGTCTATCTGACAACTTTTCATGGAAAACAATGAATTTTCAACCAAAAAATAGGCTAAAAAAATCGCAAAAATTATGACAAAAATTGGGTTAAAATCTGAGCCAAAAATTCGGGCCGGGCCGGGCCGGAGCTTTGGGGGTGCGGGCCGGGCCGGGCCGGCGATGGGGGGGTTTGGGTCGGGCCGGGCCGGGCCGGGCCGGGCCGGAGATTTGGGGGCTCGGGCCGGGCCGGGCCGGCCAAACCCGGCCCGATTGCGACCTCTGGCGGCAACCTACCTACTGTACCTAGGGGGGACCCCCCTCCCACCCCCCCTCCTCAGCTACACCATTGCCTCCAACACAGTGTACTAGTGTACCTTGGTCGGGGAAATTAGTGTACCTTAGGGGGGTCCCCCTTCCCCCCCCCCACCCAGGAACTGCACTGGACACGAATAAATGCGATTACAAGCGAAAAAACATCCTTTTCAAACCCGTTTTTAGTGGTAAATGAATGGCATGATTAATCCTCCTCTCTCCCTCTGTTTTCTTTTCCGTTCAATTTAATCTCTCAGTTTTTCAAATAAATCTTCTTGCGGCTTTTGTATCCGCGTCAGCGTAAAGGCAGTCGCGTGATGCTGGTGACCGACACACGCTGGACCGGACACATTTTCGAAAAGTTTCGAAATACGTTCCTCCACTCAGATTCGGGTTATTTCAATTTGGGTTGTATCCGAGTGGCACGGAACGAGTGAATCATCAGGTTAGCGGTAACGTTCTCGAATGTCCACCATCTCCGTCCAACATTCTCGAAACTTATATCACCGTCCACCATTCTCAAAACTTGTTTTGGTGAAAAGCTCTTGGAGACAGTTGGCCTACATGGCGACTTTGAGGCGTCGACCATTCGCAAAAGTTGTCGAACGTCCACCATCGCTGTCCAATCCAAACTCCACCATTTTCGAAACAGTTTCTGAATGTCCACCGTCCCTGTCCTGTCCACCACGATAATGTGCATTGAATCATAAATTTCCGACTTTGACCCACTACTCCCTCCGCTTGATAATTTTTTAACTTCTTTTTCAAATTACCGCCATTGAAATTTCAGGGAAATCCTGTGTCGGTCATGTGTCTGTGTGTCGGTCATCAACATCGTTGTCACTCAGCCCCCGAATACCGTAACCCACCGTAATATTGATCTGCAAGGATCGTGTCGAGACCATTTTGTTTTTTATCTATGTTTTGCGTGTTAGCGCCAACACCAACCAACATTTCGAAGTTTTGGTGATCGACGCGCACGATGACAATTTCCAGCTTGCTGCCTGCCGCTAATACACGTGTCGATAAGCAGCAATCAGCATGGGTCTCGCAACGATCTCGCTTGCTCTGGGTTACGGTATTCGGGGGCTGAGTGACAACCCCCCGTAGACTGCCTATATCTCAAATCGTATTCGCGTGTGTTCGCCATACTATTATTTCATTATTTATTTTTTAAGGTAATCGTGGTTTTTTTTAGGTTCACCAAGATTGTTTTTCGACGGTTATGTTTTTTTGCTGTTTATGCATCATGATTGAACATACCGGTTTTGAATGGTAAAACGAGAACATCGTTATAGTGAATCCGAGACCAGTTTTTTAATCAGCATCTTACTTTCAGTATTTCCATTGTACGGCGTGTGAGCCTTGAGGTCTGCATTCCATTTTAGCTATTGGTCGCACAATGACCATATAAGAATTCATCAAATCAATTCTGATTTTCAGGTTCAGTCACTCTTAACCACTGTGCTATTTGTTATTCTCACAAAACATTTTCAGCTAAAAATAATCTAGCAGATCAACCACGTTGCCACTGGTCTGAAACATTCTCTTTACCACATGCTTTGTGTGCGATCACGCAACGCAACGTCATTGCCCCGTCACTTTCCTGCTTTACGATTCAGGAAAAAAATTTGACCAATTCTTATAAAGTCATTGTGCGACCAATACCAATATCATAATTCCGGATGCACCTTTTTCAAGCCAATGCAACTGTGAATCTTTTTCGTTTATCTCTACTTCGAGCCGAACACATTTTTTCTGATTGTTTAAGTTTCTGCTGGCTTTATGTTTCGCATTATCCACTGGTATTGGTCGCACAATGACTATAAGAATTGGTCAAATTTTTTTCCTGAATCGTAAAGCAGTAAAGTGACAGGGCAGTGACGTTGCGTTGCGCGATCACACACAAACCATGCAGTCATCGAAATGTTTCAGGCCCGCAGCAACGTGGGTTCTCTGCGACATTATTTTCAGCTCGAAATTGTGAGAATCACAAATAGCGCAGTGGTTAAGAGTGACTGAACGTGAAAATCAGGATTGGTTTCATGAATTCTTATATATGGTCATTGTGCGACCAATACATGTTTGGCTTTTTTGTCCATTTGTGCTTGTATTATATTATTTTGATTGTGTTTGGCTGTTTAGACCTGAGATTATATATTATCTATACAAGTTGCCAAGCGAAATGCAGAACAAGCTTTCTCAATTTTATTTCATATACAATGATATGATTTTTGTGCGATTTTCGAGTCATGGCCAGTTGCTTCTTCAATGAAAATATTGTCGATTGTTTTTTTCTGTGCGTGTTGTGATTGTGTGCTAATTTTTGTGTTGCTTCTTATTTTTAGTTTCGATTATTTTCAAACTTAATGCTTTTTTGCAATCTTTATGCGAGCCTCGTTCGCGTAAACTTTTGCTTTTTGTTTCGTGAAGTTCGTTTTGCACTGTACCTTACTTGCTGCAATGCAATTTTTTGTATTTGATTTTCTGCAACAAACTCTGCTTGCGGGCCTTTTTTAAATCAAAATATTGTTATTCTCTGGCGGCTATGACATACCACATGGAAATGTTTTGTATTGTCGCATTTTTCTTTTGTATTTTCCATGCGATCTTGAAAGGCCAACATAATAATATGATATTTTGCAGTTCATATTACACGTTCGGTTATGTTTTAATAAAGTTACGGCGCATTACGTAAATTGTTTTTCATTCACACTGAAAAAGATAAATTGCCAATTGGAAAGTTGCATGTACATAAGTGCCAAGAACATACTTTATAGTTCATGGACCTGTTAGCCACGCGTGGGTGGAATGCTTGAAAAAACGCAGTTGATGTTTATTGCGTCATGTTTAGTTCACGTTTTCGTCGTTAATTTATGCATGCGCTGTGACGAACAATTTGAAAGTTTGTGTGAAAAGCTGTTCAGACAAGTGTATGTATACAGTGTGAAATAGTTTCATGTGAAATACAGTTTCATGTGCTTGGTGACCAAAAAATGTCTGTCATTTGTTCGACAAGGTAACTCCGAAATTCTAAAACCATGTACCGCTATTTTGCCATCGCGTGCTTGGTGTCTTTTTACATGCTAACCAAATGCAGTGCGCTTGAACTGGGTTTAATATCGGCGGGCGATCATCCGGAAAGGATTGTTGGGAGCGATGGACATTGGCACAGAAAGGTACAGTACAGTAACACTACGCCGACATGAGCTCGGTTTCGGAGGTGTGGCAGATTAATTGATGAAACACATTCAAACGTGGCTGCTGATTTGGAAAATGCTACATGTTGTGGAACACAACGTGCTGCATGAGGTTTTTCTCTTTCTTTTTTTTGCAAGCATCCCACCTACGAAATCCGGCTGGTGTTGCCGTAGTTCGCCTTCATAAGCTGCTGAATATGTTTAGTGTTTGTCGTGGGATCACTTCAGGTTGATGTCATTTATCTTAGTTTTCCATGCCCGCCTGACCACCGCCCTCTAGTGGAGCCCTCCGTGTCCTCTAATCAGGGTATAAATTTTTCAGGCTAACCAAAACGTTTTCTCACTGGGAAGAATGGTTGGTTTTTCATGAAAAAATGTGTGGAGTGCTGCACCTACACATTAAGTGTGGTTATCATGAAAAAATGTGTGGTTTTTAACACGTGCGGTATAGCAACCCAATACCACACATTATGTGTGGTTTTTACGCCCACGCTCTTGCCCCACACATTAATGTGTGGTTTCATACCTTCGCAAATTTTGGTTCCAAATGCACTTTTATTTGATTTAATAGAAATAAACTGATGGTACACAAGTGCAGTTACACAACAGAAGTAAGATGTATAAGTTTCGATGCTATTTCTAAGGGACTTATGCTACAACACTGTATTTTTGATGAGAAGAATTAAACCTAAGCTCAGTGCGCACAATTAAAGTTAAGGGCAGATTCACAACAAATCAGATGAAGCATATCATGAAAGCGCAATGTGGCGAAAATTACCCACAGAATGAAAATTTTGAACACTTTAGCAGATGAAGTACAATTATGCGTTCTTCAAATTCTTAGGTGCTGAGTGTTTGTTGATTGTGGTTGATTTGGAGTTCATCCCCAGAAGTCGGGCCGCGTAGGTACTAGCTCACCTGAAAAATATGAACAAAGTAAATATGAGCAAAAAATTTTCGACGTTTGGATCATATCAAAACATGCAGTATGGTGGAATGATAATCAAACAATCACCGGGAGTTCTGTCAATCCCGTCAGTTGAGGTCAGTTTTCTGATTTGTCACGAGTCCCGATAGCACCCACCTGTGACAGATTTTGATTTTCATAAATCGCACAACACTGTCGACAATTACGACAATTAAAGGTAATCAGCCTATCGGCGAATCTAAATGCGCGAAGTTAAAACTCAACTGACCTTCACAACGTTCGTTTGTGAAATTTCTTTAGAGTGGTCGATTTAATTATTGATTAAGATGCAAACATCATAGCTGATGTGCTTTTGCGGCAGTTGACTCAGTATATTATGGTAACAAAGCGTAAATATGTCAACTTCTTAACCTGTAAATGAAGACTGAAGGGCCTAAATGTTTCACGGCAGATTTCCCGCTAGAATATGAATACCACACATTAATGTGTGTTTCATCACACATTAATGTGTGGTTTTTACACATTAATGTGTGGAAATCCCCAAAAGCACACATCTTTTCTTCAAAAACCACAGTTTATGTGTGGTATTGCAAACACCACACATCGATGTGTGGTCTCAAAAACCACACATTCTTCCCAGTGAGTTCTTCTCTTCTCAAACACGTCTGTTACGCATATTTTTCAACAGAAACTGTTGGATGCTTGAGTAAAGCTCTCTTGGGGAAAACTTATCGACTGAAAAAACCCGATGTTTACCTATATTTCCGAATAAAGCCCGGAAGGTTTACACGCAAAACTCCGGTAGTTTTCTTTCTGTTTTTTTGTAAAGAAAAGTTAACCGGCTAGCAATAAATAAATCCCCGCATATGAGGCTCACTTTGTTGCAAAAACAAAGAACTTACCGCGAGTGCTGCCTGCTGTGAAATTAACGATGACCTCTCACAACTTGCCATGGTGCCCAAGAACCATTTCGATGTCGCAGTTAACACCAAACGAACGGTTTCTGCGTTGTTGCAAACGCGATCCCCGAGTGCTACAGTACCCTCCAGCACCGAATGGTATGAACTCGACCTGTCACAAAGCGTGTTCTTATGACACCAGCCGACTTAAGGTTGGTTTTTGACAAATATTCCCCGGCTTGCACAAGGGTGTTCCTACAATTGTGGTCCCAGGCGTGTTGGTGCCTGACCATTAGCTTCTCTTAGGGCGGACTTAGGTTGAACACGGAACACGGAACACGGAAATATTTCCGTGTTCCGTGTTCCGTGATAAAATTTTTAAAATCACGGAACACGGAAATATTTCCGTGTTCCGTGTTCCGTGATAATTTTGAAAATCACGGAACACGGAAATATTTCCGTGCACGGAAATAATTCCGTGTTCCGTGTTCCGTGATAACTTTGAAAATCACGGAACACGGAAATATTTCCATGTTCCGTGATTTTCAAAATTATCACGGAACACGGAACACGGAAATATTTCCGTGTTCCGTGATTTTCAAAATTTTGTCACGGAACACGGAACACGGAAATATTTCCGTGACAAGGAAATCCATGAAACTGGTTTGTATGTAAATTATTTCCGTGTTCCGTGTTCAACCTAAGTCCGCCCTTAACAACTACTACGGCGGGAACCGCTCAGGCACAGACTTGTGTATTCAGGGTGTATTTTATGTTCACGTTTTCGACTCGTATAATACCACAAAATTCACGCCGAATTTCCGGCCAATATGGTTACCACCATTGGGCTGACAAGTTGTCGCAAATTGTCGTTTGCCGATACTATAGCTTCAGATTATTTTAAATGTTTAGTCGCATCATTAACACAAAAGACAACGGAAGTTTTGCGTTCGGCTATGGCATTCAACCCAAATCACCCAACGAAGCATCCAAAAGTGTTATAGGCGTTCAACTAGCTTGGTTCACCTTGTGCCGCTTTGTAATATTAGCAGACATTAGCAGTTGACTTCCCAAGAAGCCGAATGAACATACTACAATGCTTTACACCAATACACTATTATATATTGGTCGCACAATGACCATATAAGAATTCATCAAAATCAATCCTGATTTTCACGTTCAGTCACGCTTAACCACTGTGCTATTTGTGATTCTCACAAAACATTTTCAGCTGAAAATAATCTAGCAGATCAACCACATTGCCGCAGGTCTGAAACATTCTCTTTACTACATGCTTTGTGTGTGATCGAGCAACGCAACGTCATTGCCCCGTCACTGGCCTGCTTTGCGATTCAGGAAAAAAATTTGACCAATTCTTATAAAGTCATTGTGCGACCAATACATATGGCATTAGGGTTGAGTCGATCTCGAGAGTTGACGATAAATGAATATACACCCATAGTTGTACCATTTTAGATCACCGGTATGTTCCTGACGGGTCAATGCAATCCGTGGTCGTTGTTCTGGATGTTGAGCTGCGCCACGCAGTTCATGGATTTGAGACCATGCTGCAAAAAGAAAGGTATAGGCAAACTACGCCAACACGAGCCCGATTTCGGAGGTGGTCAACTTGCAAAACGCAAAGAAAGATAAAATTATCATGCTCCACGTTGTATTCCACAACGTGTAACGTTTCCCAAATCAGCAGCCACGTCTGAATGTTTCATCATTTTGCCAGCTCCGAAATCGGGCTCGTGTTGGCGTAGTGTTAATTTTACTTTACATAGGCAATCTTTAAAGTGACAACAGTAAAAAAGTGAAGCACCGATTATGTTAGTACATATTATAGTCTTTGCCTGTATGGGACACACACAAACACTGTCGAAGTCGACATTAGGCGCCGCACCAGCACAAAATTCAAGATAATGTCTTGTAATCGTCCCGCGCTAAATGACCACCGTGGTACATCACCGCACTCTGATATAAGCGAAAAGCGAACTGTTTTTCAGCGTAGTCATCATCCACAACGCACTCCAAACAGCCTCTTGGATACATTTCGTTTGAGCATCACCGTGGTATTTCAGCCGGGGCAGACCCGTAGTTGAGGAGTTGCTGTTGAGCTGAACGTTTCACTTTTGTCAGAGGGCGGCCTAACCTAAAAGAGTCATCGCAATATTTATGTTTCCAGGCATCACCAATGAATGTCTCAAATTCTGTGCCCCTTGCTGCGAAGACATGAGCGGTGCGCTGTCACCCCTACACATGCACTGTGCTGACATGATGGGTGCCTATGGACAGTGTATTGCTGAGAATGAAGCGGCCAACCCCGTATATGTGAAAACCAGGTTGGTTCAGTCAATGTTCACCCTCTTTTTCAAGTTTAAAGCTGACGAAACGTTGCAAGTAAACTGCTGTTCATGTGGTAACGCGTGGCACAACTTTCAGAGCAATCATGTAATCAAAACCGACCACAACCAAAGAGAGACCACTGCGCACTTCAAACATTTATTCACCCTCTTTGTGGCGGGACACGATCTGGACCAGTTTTTTTTGTTAATCCACTATTTTGAGTTCAAAGCACTTGATTGAGGCCCAAAACGCCCAAAGTCTAAGCCAGAAATATTCACAACGAAGAACTTGCCAAGTGTATGAACAGGGGTCTATTTGCACCCAGGGCAGGTGAAACGCTGTTTGACATGGTTCACTTTGTTTTCAGTTCAACATCCAACATTCAACAGGTGGAGGGCAAATTTGTATATAAGAGGGCCTGTAATATATGGTAAATCGGGAAACAGGAATGATTATTTCTATATCCAGGTTTCCATTTCCCGTTTCTCAATATGACTGACTACATGGTAACCACGCCCTTAACCCAGCCTTCGTTCAGTGACGTAATCCGTTATTGAAGCAACTCGCTGCAGATGCAGAGTAACTAGGACTCTAGTCTGCCCTGTGAAGTGCCAGCTGAAAAGGGCATTTTTGGTATACCATTTGAGCGAGAAAACATATTCCTTCTTTGCCAGGGAGTTGGCACCGACTACCACAACGACCACTGTGACCACCACACAAATCAGCACAACTACGACGGCATCAAACAGTACCGTTGTCCCTGATGGATCAGGCAATGACCCTGAATCAGGCAATTCCACCACAACAGCCGCTCCGGAGAGCAGCCCTGAAGTGCTGTGAGCATGATGTTACGAAATGTGAAAACAGAAGAATGAACTTGTAAGAAATTAATCGGATATCGTGCTATAATTTTACTCTGCGCCCTTCGCCTGATATTGCGGCTATGTATGAACTAATTTCGATTTCTCATTTCTAACTTTCAAATAAAATTATCCAAGCTAAGGTCGTGTCTGGCGATTGTATCCGTGTTTTTAGACCAAATGTCGACGGGTCATGCTACAATATTATGTATAGTATGTATTTCCGTTTTATAACAGTCCAGCAGCGATATGCAGAAAATGTTTCAACGCCTTGAAAACAGCAGTCATCGTCGTGGATGATAACCAACAGGTCGACAACGTGGCTCGAAACATGCGCGTTACTTGATGGCTGCTGTTGCGATGAAACATTTGCTGTATACTTTGTTTGGACCGAGAATAAAATGAAAGACTATACATACATATCTTTGCAATTATTTTAGCCTTTTGTGTGCTTTTCTCTTAGCTGCTAGTCGTTTCGTTACGTTCAAGTATAAATCTGACACCAATGCAACCATTCGTCGAAGCCTGCAGTGTATTTTCGGACAAAGGGTGGCATTTTCGAAACGGTGTAAAGCTCAGTTGGGTGTAAAGGTCGGTGTAAGCTCGGTCGAAAGTTCGGTCGGTGTCAGCTCGGTGTAAACATGAAACATTCCACGTTAACAGCAGGCAATGTTTCATGTTTACACCGAGCTGACACCGACCTTTACACCCAACTCACCTTTACACCGTTTCGAAAATATCACCCAAAGCTGTTGTTATGTGTGATCCAGATTTGTCCAGTTGAGAATCGTAAGTGTGAACATGACCGGCCTAACGAGAAAAAGATAGAATAAAAACAGCATCCGCTTAGAAAATTGAGGCTGAGTCCAAGCACAAACCGAAGCCAGACAATAAGCTAAACAAGGTACTGTACATACCTTCAAATGACAAAATTTCACAACGCTGAAACGGGAGCGGCCTGCGCCCATGACAAAGAAAGTAACAGAAGCATCTCAAACAAAAATATTAGTTACAAAATAATTAGGCGAAATCTCGCATAACATTCTTCGTACTGCGATAAAAAGGTCACATTAACGTAAAGTGCGCGAGAACAGTAAAGTCTACCGCCCATGTTTAAAGCGAGCGCGATCATGTGTGACCCGCAGTTTCCTACATGAAACGGCAAAATATCGCGGGTTGCGGGTCACATCGGCCACCAACTCGCATTTTCGAATTAGAACTGATCCCTATATTTTGAATGCTTGCATGCGCGTGCTTGCATGGCTTAGTCATTGTCGACTTTATGGGAGAACACATGTGTTTCAAGTTTTAGGCACGATGCAGCAGAATTCCATTACGTGATCGGAAAAATTTCTCGACTTCCGGCATTGGTCGACGTCTGCCTCGAAGTTTGAAAATGAGTCCAACCAGACAGACCCAAATCGGCTGCAGCTCTGGATCGGACACAAGCATCAATTTGGGAAATAATAATGTGAGGAAATCTAAGTTTGTGGAACGAGCATTCAAGGCGTTCGTCATTGATCAAAAAGTTACGTGACGTAAAACACGTGATGTGCAAAACAACCGACTCCACATACTGCCCACGCGTACAACGTTCAGTTCAAGCTGCGCAGCTGTTTTTTAACTCTTTGCAGTTTGCAGTCCCAATTTCTCTTGCTTTGTACTCTTGTACGACAGATGACAGTTTAAAGTTGGTGTTCCGTGGTGAGTCACAGCCGTTCTTCTTTATGCTTTCATAAACACATCATTTTCGTATGCCGTTTTTCCTGTTGCAGCTGCAGTTATTATATTCGTATCTTATATGTTATATTCAGCCATTATATTTATTATACAATGATAAAAATACCGGTTTGCTCACAACTCATAAAGAGTGTTTACTGTGTGGATTAAAAAAACAATTCAGAACGGGCAGATATGGTGCCTTGTTTGTGCGGCATGGCTGGTGAGTCATCACCACCACTAGTGACGTCATATTCGCGCAGACGCATGAAACCCATCTCATGCCTGGAGCCAGTATTTGACCATTCGTGCACTTGGCGCTGCGCTGGTCTAATGTTTCAGTGTGTGTTTTCTGACTGGTTGACTAACTTTTGTCGTGATTGTCTGCTCACACCACCAAATCCGAAACAGCATAGTTTTTGGGTGGTCTCGTGTCTGGCTGATGGAAACATTTCCGTTTGATAAGGTGTGGTTCGTAAAAGTCTGGGCCTAACCGAAGCCTTACCTGAGAACACCATGCCTGAAATTTCAGTGCGCAACCGCCCCCTCTCCCGACAAGTTGACCAGTGCAGCATACCAGGCCCAAGCTTAAAGCCCAAGCCTTGGTTCTAAGTGAGCCTGACGCCAAATCTAGGACTGAAGCCTGAATACAGTATAATATCTCCAAACAAACACGATCTGAATAAATTTTGGGTGGAGGGGTGGGCCTTGGATCCGGTGGGTGCAATACCAATCTTTATTGGGATTACCCAGAGCATTCTTGTTTTGCTTGCGTTCACACATAACTTTATGAATCGTGTTTAATTTAACCAGTTTTTATTCAACTATATTCTTCATTCCTTGCCAGTTGGACTGATCAATGTTTATTGGTATTGGTCGCACGACCACATGAGAATCCATCCAAAACCATCTTGATTTTCAGGATTCCAAAGATGAACCACGTTTAACCACTGCGCTATTTGTATTTCTTACAAAACATTTTCATCTGAAAATAAACCAGCCAGTCAACCACGTTTTCAATCCCTGAAACATTTCGCTTATTGTATACTTTAGGGCGCGGCCAGGTAGATGCGGACTGCGGACTGCGGACATTGAAAAAAAACTATGTCCAATGTCCGCAGTCCGCAGTCCGCATCTACCTGGCCGCACTTGCGGACTGCGGACTGCGGACATTGAAAAAAAACTATGTCCAATGTCCGCAGTCCGCAGTCCGCATCTACCTGGCCGCACTTGCGGACTGCGGACTGCGGACAATCGAAACATTTCATTGATTCTGTTTGCTAGTAAGCATATAACTACAGGGTTGTAAATATGCAAACTTCAACACCGTGCATAATACTGTGTTGTCTTCTGTTGTTGCCTGAAACATCCATGTAATATCTGCCAACTCACAATAATCAATTGCCAACACACGCGCAACTGACGACTGCCACGTATCACACACAGCAAACACAGAATAAGGACACACACGTTAGAATGTTTCATGGTATTGAATGGCAGGCAACAGGGCAGGATTCCACGTTACACTATATTCACAACCCTGTAGTTGTATATCGCACTAGCAAACACAATCAAAAAATGTTTCGATTGTCCGCAAACCGCAGTCCGCAAGTGCGGCCAGGTATTGGTCGCACAATGACTAAATCAGAATTCATCTACCCTGATCGTCAGGTTCAACCTTAACCACTATGCTACTTGTATTTTTTACAAAACATTTTCAGCTAAAAATAATCTAGCAGATCAACCACGTTGCCGCAGGTCTGAAACATTCTCTTTACTACATACTTTGTGTGCGATCACGCAACGCAACGTCATTGCCCCGTCACTTTCCCTCTTCGCGATTCAGGAAAAAAATTTGACCAATTCTTATATAGTCATTGTGCGACCAATAGATGCGGACTGCGGACTGCGGACATTGGACATAGTTTTTTTTCAATGTCCGCAGTCCGCAGTCCGCAAGTGCGGCCAGGTAGATGCGAGTTTTTTTTCAATGTCCGCAGTCCGCAGTCCGCAAGTGCGGCCAGGTAGATGCGGACTGGGGGCAGCGGACAATTGGCAAACTTTTTTTTAAAAGTCCGCAGTCCGCAGTCCGCATCTATTGGTCGCACAATGACTATATAAGAATTGGTCAAATTTTTTTCCTGAATCGTGAAGAGGGAAAGTGACGGGGCAATGACGTTGCGTTGCGCGATCACACACAAACCATGCAGTCATCAAAATGTTTCAGAACTGCAGCAACGTGGGTGCCGTGCCGAATTATTTTGAGCTGTAAATGTTTTGTCAAAAGTACAAGTAGCATAGTGGTTAAGGTTGAACCTGAAGATCAGGGCAGATGAATTCTGATTTAGTCATTGTGCGACCAATACCTGGCCGCGCCCTTATGCGTGATTACACCTACACGTTGCCGCGCAATGTCAATTTGAATAATGTTCTGGCTTGTCAATTCAGGAAAAATTTTGGATGGATTCTCATCTAGTCATTGTGAGACCAATATTTGAATCTTTCATCCGCTTTTCACGTGTGCCAATAGGTATACATAAATACCCTGTTTCGGAGTTTTCACCTTTAAGTGAATTAATCTCGTTTCGTGCCAAGAAATAACGAGATATTTTATGAATTTCTTAGTCCTTTCGAAAGTAAAAAGTGTGCAAGTGCAGCAGTCGGTTATTTTAATTCGTGAAGACCAGGCATACCTACATGCTCTTGCTTACAAATGGGCGATGACACAGATGTTTTTGGTGTTCCGTGGATGAATCACATTCACAAACCGTTTTTGTTCAACGTTCATCAACAAGTTTGTCATTTTCATGTGCTGTCGCGTGCGCCCGCGTTTTTCTCGTTACGCCAACGCAGAGTGCATAATATTTACTGTGATAAACATATCGGTTTCTTATATGGTATGTGGAGAGCGTTCAACTGTTCGCATAAAAACCAGTTCAAACCAGCGTCCCTTGTTTGTGCGGCAAGCCTAGGTGGCAAGCCTGTGGTGGTTAGTCACCACCACACCACCACTACTCGGTGACGTTAACAAGCTGCATAAAACTCTAAGTGTTTTCTGTTCGATGCTCACTGTTTATGGGTAAATGTTTATCGTTTTAGCAAATTTTCAGCATGTTGCCATTGAAAAAAGTCGATGCTCCCACCCATCTGGCTTGTTGCAGAACGCTGCCGAACGCTGTGATGCACGCCGATACAGACGAGAAACGACTTGTTGGTCGGGGTTCGCATAATACAACGGGCTTTTGTCTTTGTATTTAGGCCGCTCTAAGTATATCTTTGATACTGAGATATGTATACCTTGAGGCCTCAGTTTGGGGCTGGGCTCAGGTTCAGGCTAAGCTTTGGCCCTTCATTGTCCCAAGCCTGGGCAGACATCTGTTGGTTTATTTGATCATCATGTGTGCACTAAGATACATATACGTATGCAAGATGGCCGGTTTTCTAAGGGCGAACTTAGGTTGAACACGGAAACCGGAACACGGAAATAATTTACATACAAACCAGTTTCGTGGATTTCCGTGCACGGAAATATTTCCGTGGCACGGAAATATTTCCGGTTTCCGTGTTCCGTGTTTTTTTCCCCGTGTGAATAGTTGTTGCTGTTTGCGTCAACACGCGGGCTTTTGACGTCAGCACGCTGGCTTTTGTCATCATCACTGCAAAAGCATCGTTTGCGTGCCTGAATCATTGCCGTGTTCCGTGGCACGGAAATATTTCCGTGTTCCGTGATTCTCCAAAACATTCACGGAACACGGAACACGGAAATATTTCCGTGTTCCGTGATTCTCCAAAATATTCACGGAACACGGAAATATTTCCGTGTTCCGTGATTCTCCAAAATATTCACGGAACACGGAACACGGAAATATTTCCGTGTTCCGGTTTCCGTGTTCAACCTAAGTCCGCCCTAAGTCCCGCTATTCTGTCTGTGACACGTATGTACATAGCTGAATATACCAACTGATGGTGGGTTTGAACCTCAGTGTCTGATGTCTGACAGTCTTCGACTGAATTGATCGGAATTTGTATGCATTACGTAACGTATATGTAGTACCTTGAATGGTTTTCCGATTTTTTTAAAAACTGTACAGCAGTATTCTTGTGCTTCATTCTTTGTGCACAGCAGATAAAAGTTCTGATTCATTACTGCACCTTAAGAGTAATTACCCAGCTGACATTTGTAGATTTGACAGTGTAATGCAGACTTGGATGCAGCATAGTCCAACCACGAGCTCATGAGACGAATCGTTTTACGCGAACAGTAGCGTCGTTCAACGCACAAATTTTTTGGGAGTCAAAAGGGAATTTACGCACCGAGGTGGAGCGCGAGTTTTCAAAAAATACATGCGTTCCTTTTTCTTTCGTTTCCGAAGTACGTGGAACCGGAACATTATTGGATCCGTACAAGTCAACTTCAAAATAAGCCGTCTCATGAGTTCGTGGGTGGATTATACTATAAATCGACATGCTTTTCAGGAACTATCAAAAACCTTGAACGATGCGAAGGCCAAGGCTGAGAAATTCTCATCACTTGGGGCCTGGACATCCACTGACAGAGTGTGTCGATCGAAAGCGAACAAACTGGATGGCGATCACATGACAGAAGCGCCGGAGGACATGACGTATGATGAAGTTAGTTTAGGGCGGGCTTATAGGTTGAATCCGAAACCGGAATCCCCGGAAATATTTCCGAAAAGCGCATTATTTTTGCATGTAAATTCTTGAGTTTTCCGGAAATATACTTCCCTAGCCCATTTTTGCATGCAAATCATTTCCGGCGGGTTCCGGATTCCGGATTTAACCTACATATATTCGCCCCCTTTTTACCGCTCGCTTTTTCACGCGACCGGTGTTTAGTAACTTACTGTATGCGGAAATTTCTCAATGAGGAACTTACTGTATGCGGAAATTTCTCAATGAGGAACTTACCGCTCGCTTTTTCACGCGACCGGTGTTTAGTAACTTACTGTATGCGGAAATTTCTCAATGAGGAACTTACTGTATGCGGAATGCCCCGGTGCACCTACCATATGTGCGAAAACATTATCAAACGGTAAACCAGTATAGGCAAACGGCGGGCTACATATGTTATAAAGTAAGGTCTAAAATTTGAGAGTTTGAATCAAGACAAGACATTGATTGTAGATCAGTCCATCGAAATATATATGAAGCCCAGCAGTAAGTTTCTATTCAGTGTAGAAAATTTGAACAAAATCTTAAAAAATGGTTTAAAAAATTCTACCCAGCCCTTGAGCAGGGTACAAATTTTCTACACTTTGGTGTACAAGCCGTGTTTTTTATTTTGAAATAGAAAGTCGCCGGTGTAGAAATGGAGCCCATGATGAGCAACTCTACACCGTATGTTTGTTGGGGGCTAAATTTTACAACATTCAGCTCAAGGCCCGCTGAGTTTCAAGATACTGTTGGTGCAACCTGTGATTCGTTGGTGGCGGTGAATATATTACGTATGGAAATTAATGTTTTCATTTTTTCAGGTCGGACATGATTATTCGGCGTACTTCAAACGCCATCCCGGTCAATACTTGAACCTCGTGTACGCTAGTGCCTACAAACACAACCGGTCGTGCTACGGGTCGCATCAGTACCGTTTCACGCCGCAATCATTGGGTTTCAAAAAGTCTCGACTGTTTTTCGGTGATTTCTACTGTAAATGGCGATCCGCGCGCCAGTTTCGTGATGACGCTAGGCGTATTCATTATCTCGCTTTGATTGTCAGCCAGAACGAGCGCACCTCTCTGGAGCTCGGTCGTGTCTTTCCGGAATTGGACTGGCAATTGAATCCGTTTCTTCGACTAACCAACAACGGAAAGACACTGCTGTACCACGAGCGTTTCCATTTATTCTATGAATTGTACTATCTGAATGAGGTGAACTATGCCGATGCTGAGTACGCGTCGGTGCAGATGGTGGGCACGGGTAATCGGACGCGCAATGAGATTGCGAATGCGAATTGCACGGTGTGTTCGCGGCACGACATTCGCAGCGAACCTGTTCGACGAACTACTCCAAAGCAAGCGACCAAGGAACAGCTCCGACTTGCACAGCTAACGCAGTGGCCGGATGTCCACCAAACCGACGAAGCTGAATTATTGGAAAAGATCAAAAACGTGATCGAGCTCACCCATTGTACGGAGGACGAAGCGCACGTGGCGCTTCACGACTGTGATCATAATGTTGAACAGGCCATTGGACTTGTGATGGATCGGAGAAAATCGTTGACTCAATGCGACAAATGGGTAGAGGTAGATATACGAACAACAAGGCCAAGCAGCTCGAAATCAGGCCGGAGTCCGCGCATGGCACTGAACTGCGTCCTTCTGTGGTGTTTCATCTGATCTTGCAATACGTATACATATATGTATGTACCTTTTCTATATTTTACTTTGTATATATCTTGTATAGTTCGATTACTCTTGCCAAGTTTTGTTACAGCTGTGACTAGTCCCAGGTACAGGCGAACAGTACAGTAACCTAACTTCGCTGTCTTACGATGTGTCATTTCGCGAGTGCGCGCATGTTCAAGCGTTCTTATCAAGTATTTCGTCTAGGTATTGGTCACACAATGACTTTATAAGAATTGGTCAAATTTTTTTCCTGAATCGCAAAGCAGGCTAGTGACGGGGCAATGACGTTGCGTTGCGCGATCACACACAAAACACGTAGTAAAGAGAATGTTTCAGACCTGCGGCAACGTGGTTGATCTGCCAGATTATTTTCAGCTGAAAATGTTTTGTGAGAATCACAAATAGCACAGTAGTTAAGAGTGACTGAACGTGAAAATCAGGATTGATTTTGATGAATTCTTATATGGTCATTGTGCGACCAATAGTAGCTTTCTTTATTTCGATTTTTGTGTAATTATTTCAAAAATGTTATTGAACAAAATATACAATGTTAATCCCTACGAAAATTGCATGCTCTGTTTTCATAGTTTCATAATCCTTTACTCAACACTAATTGGTGGCAAGGCTCTGTTGATAACAAGCAGATTAGTGTTCATTAGTCAGAAACTACACTAAACAAAGTAAACATGCACATACGTGATAAACACACCACACCCAACCAACAGATATACATTACTGGCTCCCATTCTAATGTCAGCTTCAGTTTATTTATTTTGTGAAGGTTCAGGCCCGTTATGTGTCCAAACATTTGAGTGTTCCGGAAAAGTTTGCTCTGTTTGGACTAATAAGCCTCAACGTAATAATGAACCTGGCATTGCCAAAACTGCCCCGGGCCCGAAACGATCGGAGCGTCTGAGCTTCCGGGCCTGAAACGCCGTGGGGTGCGTGATGCGCTGCATATATGTAGGTGTACACAGTGCTAAATTATTCTCCTGTCAAAACGACTTTTCGAAGAGTGATGTCAGTCCGGTTCATGAATTGACTGCTCTCAATGAACACACCGGCGCTTTTTCTGAAGCGCTAAGCATTTTGAAATGCAACAGATCAGCTTGAAACCATAGCATCCAAACGTGTGACTATGGGGCATTACGATAGCTGTTGTTTTCGGACCCGCGGCAACGCCACGCGCGCAATGAAACGTTGTTTTACATTAGCTGTGTGTGTTGGCAAGCTAATGCGCTGGCTGACGCTTTGCAGACTTCAGACGAAGGTGCTTCTCCAAGCCTGCTGTGTGGGGTACACGCACATTGCCTTTGGAGATAAGTAGAAAGTGTCCAAACGTGTGTTTGGCTTCCCATGTCAGTTAGCCCACTGTGCGCGTCACAAACTGCATTTTGAGGTATGTACCTACATACATATGTAGAGAGACATCTAGAAAAACCGCTCTAACCTTCGTCTGTGTTTTTCGTGTTTATATTCTCGGTCTTAAAACACTTTTTTTGACAAAACACGTGGGAAAAGTTTACAAATCCGATTTTAGGCTGCACGTCTTTCGCGTACCAGACCCTCCGGGAATAACGGCCCGTTACGGTGATTGACATAACTTTCCAAAAAAAATCTAATAATAAAAATGCTCATGTGGAGGACCCCGTTAATTTTGTCACCAAGGTTACCCACATTATATGCAAGCAACGTGTGTGTCAACTGCGCCACAATTGCTCTGCGCGATAAATTGGCCTCTCTTTCTCACAAGTTATCAGCAAGCGCCTGCTCAGTTTATAGTGCGATATAACGCAACCAATTTGACTGAGACTTTCACCAAAAGTTTTTTGTGAGCGCACTATAATAATGATTGCGCAGCTGGCTGACTTGACAAATGAAAACGTTGAAGTGATTTATTACAGATGCTAATTACACTTTCAAACTTACTCCGAGCAACCTGTTGTACACCACTGCACTTGTGATGTGATTTTTATACATTCGTGTTTATCGCTTCATTGTGTGTGAATCAAAATGACGGACGAACAATTCAAAAAGGTATATAGTTTCAAATTACGAAAAAAATATATGTGTAAGTTAGCCATTTATTCATCAACATTGCTTATTATGTACGTTACATAGCCGGCGAACGTGCGCGCCCATAGCCTATCGCTGACCTTCGAAGTTATATCGACTCTTCGTATAGGAAATGAACGGCGCACAATGCGTGGTGCGCTCGTGTTGATGCTGACGATGTCCTGGTACACCGTCTGTCAGCGAGTTTACGATACAGACAAACTTCAAGATTGGCAACGACTAACAATTAAAATACTTTTATTGGCCCCTCAGTGCATCTTTGGAGCAATTACATACCTATGCAGCGACAAAAAAGCAATGCTATTTTTCAGATCGTTCTCGGTATTTGCGCCATGCAGAAGAAAGTACAGGCAAAACCGATGCGTACGATAATTGCCAAGATACAGGAACTGTACGGGGTTCGTGTCTTTTGGGGATATTTTTTAAATTTAATTTTATAGTTTTGAAATTGTATCCGCTGCCAATTTGTGATATATGTAACACTTCTAAACATTATCTTGACGAATCAAAATCTCACAGTCTCTCCTGCTGACATGGACCGAGAGGATCATAATTATTCTGTCACTAAAAGCCAATGGAATACCAGCCACTGTACAGTATTTGCAGTGGTGAACCGGAGATTATAGGTATGAATATCTGCAGTCTACATACTATGTATACATCCACTGTAGAGTGATCCCAGTATTTCAGTGAGTCGATTTTTGGTACCAACCTTGCGTTACCTACATACATAACTGGTACACTCATGTACAGGGTTGAAAAAAAAAATTTTTTTATTAACGAGCTTTTTTTTTTTAAAAAAAAAATTTTTTTTTTGATTTTTTTTTTGA
Source organism: Rhynchonema sp. JSB1_4 (assembly GCA_030248065.1). Taxonomy (NCBI): domain Eukaryota; kingdom Metazoa; phylum Nematoda; class Chromadorea; order Monhysterida; family Xyalidae; genus Rhynchonema; species Rhynchonema sp. JSB1_4. The sequence continues at coordinate 86,219 of JASAMV010002781.1, forward strand.
CGAAAAATTTTTTTATTAGAAAAAGTGTTGCAAACGACGTTTCAGGATAAATGAAATCGATACAACATATTTTTCAAAAATTGAAAAATTTTCGCCTCAGACCGAACTTGTGTGGTGACACCCGGTAGTATTGTGCAGATTCCATGGTCTCCGACCAGTCTGAGGTTGATGTTCACTAACGATGTTACTCTGATGTATTGTAGCATGCCGTACAACGTATTTTAATGCATCTAATGCCGTATATCTGATATACGACCATCAAAATATCGATTACAGCCCAAATCTTGCGCGTCAGATCGACTTTGCGCGCCCGGTTTTGCACCAGACCTGCATATATACATGTGTAGTAGCATGTAGTAGTACATTATCGGTGCCACATCACTATAAAAGACCAGCCCCGCGCATCCCTGTGCGGATTTGGGGACAATACAGGGCGCCGCAGGCGCGATTTTGGAAAAATTGTGTCGTCCACAGAAAAAAAGTGTCAATTTTTTGCCTCGAAAAAGGCCATTTTTGGACATTTCAGCCCATTTTGGGCAACTTTTTTTTATTAAAAAAAAAAGCAAAATCTGAGTTTCAAAAAAAAAATTTTTTTTTTAAAAAAAAAATTTTTTAATTGACCACTTTTTTTTTTGAAACAACCCTGCTCATGTATGTACTGTACATACAGTATGGCAAGCGCTCTGGCAAGCATGTCACCATAAAGATGGTGAATTGTACTAAGTAAAACAACATAAAATCCCCCGGGCAGAATTGGATCACTGTTGTTACGTTTGCCGAATCGACCATTGTGTATCAACCGATTGAACAGTGGCCGGTGTGTGATGCGCTGATTGCGTTCTATTCGTATGACTTTCCTTTGGAAAAAGCGGTCGCCTATGCCGAACTCAGACAACCGATGCTCATCAACGACATCAAGAAGCAGTTCTATTTATTCAACAGGTGATGTTTCACAACACTTTCCTATAAATTTAGCTTCTCGCTCTCTGCAACAGCAAAAATATTTGTGATTCACGTGAAATCCTGTGATTCTTCAAGGGGATTTGAGTCCTGAGGATCCTGAGGTCTGAGATTAATGCGCATAAAAAAGAATGTAACTCTATGTTTACACGTTTTTGAACTGATCAATCAACTTTGTGGTCCTCAATTATGCGCATCGACATTTTCCAGGGCCAAAGTGTACCAGACGTGCTCGGAGGCGGGCGTGGCGGTGCCGCGGCATGTGCGTGTGCATCACAATAATGTTGCCTGCGTGAACAAGGACAGTGCAGAATGTCGCTATTTTAGGCATACGTACGGTCGGTTGTGGTTTGGATGAAGTCATTATGTGCTGGAAACTAAATAGTGTAATATGCACCAAGCATTCTTGAAAATTTCTGTCCAGCCAGTGAACCAACAAACTTTCCTGTGTTAAACTCTCCTTTGCGTCAAAGATATCAGGGGACTTGCTGTTGGCACAACTTGACCAGCGTAAAGGATGATCTATGCCAGAGTGCTAGAGCTTGAGGCAGGTCAAAATGATTGGAATAATCGTGTAAATGTCGAAATAACCTTGAAAGAAAGTCACGTAACCGAGGCAAGGCCTGCCCCAAACCGATCGTCAAGTTGGATACTAGTCATTGTACATGCTTTTTTTATCTAACTGGAAACAAAAACGTCAGTTTGTTCGTCGTTTCCACCTGAAACAAGGAGCGAATGTTTCAGCTCCTCCTCGTGACGAACAGGAACTAATAGAGAACATGGACACAATTGTTGTCAATGGTGTGATCGTGCAGAAACCGTTCGTCGAAAAACCAATGAATGCGGAGGATCACAACGTCACCATCTATTTCCCATCGGCGTCCGGCGGAGGATCGCAGAATCTGTTCAGAAAGGTTCGACGCACACTTTGTCGTCTTTGGTGAGCCAATAAATCAATCCTTAGATTAATCAGTTCAATGCGTACGGTCGCACAATGACTTTATAAAGAATTGGTCAAATATTTTTTCCTGAATCGCAAAGAGGGAAAGTGACGGGGCAGTGAATTTGCGTTGCGCGATCGCACACAAACCATGCAGTCACCAAAATGTTTCAGACCCGCAGCACGTGGGTGCTCTGTTAGATTATTTTCAGGTGAAAATGTTTTGTGAGAATCACAAATATGTAGCACAGTGGTTAAGAGTGACTGAACGTGAAAATCAGGATTCATTTAATGAATTCTTATATGGTCATTGTGCGACCAATAGGTATTCAATGTGCGCATGGTAATGTACACTGCGTCGGCTCACACTTCGACTAAATTCTGGACCCATCAATGTTGTCAACCAACTTTTCAGATCGGCAACCAATCGAGTGAGTATTCGACCAATTGCGATATTCGACGCGATCAGCCGTATCTCTATGAAGAGTTCATTGCTGCTGAGGGCATTGATGTCAAGGTACAGTATGTATTTTACTGTATGCAAACATCGTTTTTTTGCATTCCATTTTTTCGTTCCCCCGCCGTAGAACGCACATGATGTACGCAGTTGCTGCAGTCAATAATCTTGGCGCTTCACCATCGATGCTTGTGCTTTGACCCATTGTGCGCTCACACATGCCAAGCGGTGCACCGTGTCATCGTCAGTACGTCGAAGCACCTCGTTTACACAGATGGCTGAGTTGTGTGTGTCGGGGACGACGACAATTGTGCGCAGTATACCTTTGCATAAGTACATAACATATGTATAGGCAAACTACATATATGGCAACGTGAGCCGGATTTCGGAGATGGTGAGCTTGCAAAACAAAAGAAAGAGAAAATCCTCATGCACCACGTGTAGTATTCCACAGCGTGTAACTTTCTCCAAAATCAGCAGTCAGCCCGTCTGAATGCTTGTTACATTTGCTGGTAACCCTCTAACCGTTCGCACCAGGTCATCATCTGTGCGAATCCACCAGGACCCGTAGACGTATAGTGTATAGTTGCACATCATCAACACTGAATGACACACAACCGCCACGTTTGATCACGCAGGTGTACGCCGTGGGACTGTCCTACGCACACGCGGAGGCACGCAAAGCACCAGCGCTGGACGGGGTCGTGGAACGGGATGAACACGGCAAGGAAGTACGATATCCGGTCATATTGACGAAATGCGAGAAGGAAATGGCGCGCGCATTGGTCAACGCGTTCGGGGTTTGTTCGGCGTCTGAATTGTGAAACATCAGCCTGATCATATAACACAGTCCACAGTCCCAATTTGGTTAAAAGGACCCACCGTTTCGATCACTACAAGAACATTCAGCATGGCCGGTGCCGGATTGCGCGCTGGTTGCATATCGGTATTGAGTCCTATCGGGGCCATTCAATTGCTTATTTTCATTTAGGCAGTTTTCGACTACTTGGAAATTTGACCAATGTAAAAGTGGCTGTCAGAACTCCAATGCACTATACTTTTGTCACGTGCCAGCAGCACGTTGCCAGCCGGCTCCCGGTCAGCATGCGGAGCCAAGGCAGATTAGAGCGCAAATTGTCTCGTGTTCGCTATGCTTTGAGGCTCATCATTACAGTGTACGGTATACACACGCTGTGCTAAATTGATTTTCTGTTCAGCAAACCGTCTGCGGTTTCGATTTGCTCCGAGCCAACGGCCGTTCCTATGTGTGTGACGTGAATGGATTCAGTTTCGTCAAATCCTCCTCCACCAAGTACTACGAAGATTGCGCCAAGGTGCTCAGCAGTTTGGTGCTCAGCCGCCTGGCAATTCCGTTACTCCTACCGCCGTCGCTGCAGGGTCCGGGCCATGGGGGCGCTTGTAAGTTTTTTTTAACTTGAGTGGGGGCCGAAACTGCTTCCATAGGACGGTATCCACTTTGCTGGCATTGGGACACGTGCCCGTTGCTGTGTTTGTGTACCGCGAGAAAATTCGGTACTGCATTGAGATTGCTACTATTCGATCGTTTTTATTTTTCATTTTTTTGAGTTTTTGCACTCCAGTGCCAGGTGAATGCAAACGCCCGTAGGCAGTGTGGCAAATCCGGATAGAAACATGAAACATAAACATGAAAATCTAACGTGAACTGAAATCACAGCTTCACGATGCACATGTATAAACGTATCGTTGCAAACGTTCGTCAGTGAACCTGGGTTCAACACGGACCAAATGCCAACAGTGCATACCGGCGATTATTTTTTGTAGTGGAGAGCTTCCCCAAAACCTGCACTGGCTTAAATTTCACTACTCTGCAGCCATAAATTCGAGCTTTTTATACGTTCCATTTCCCATTGCCGCTCACCTAATGTTTAAAAGCCATGTTCTCCTTCATTATGCCCGACTTATGTACCTCAATTCTTTTATTCCCTTTCGACCAGGTGCTACTGTATTGGTTCCGGATGGTCTACGTCCGCCTTCGGTTACCCCGTTCTGTTAGTTTCGACTGTTAAACCTGCGCGTGTGCATGCGGTTTTGCGTTCAATGAAAGCGGCTGCTTGCGCATGACGTACTGTTACAATAGGCATTATGGTTTTTTGGGCTAATAGTTTACTCGTCACGTCAACGCAAACGGTCCAAGAAAACGGTCTCATACGTTCTAATGACACGAGCGGCACTGGCCGTCAGGGTTGGAAAAAAAAATTTTTTTTTAAACAAGTTTTTTTTTAAAAAAAAAAATTTTTTTTTTTTAAAAAAAAATTTTTTTTTAAAAAGTCTGAGATTCGGGGAAATTTTACCAAATTTGCCTAAAAAACGCGCAAAATCGCGAAAAAATGCAACTTTAATTGGCAAGTCACTTTTGTGACTTGGTTTGCATCACTTATCAAGGGTGTTTACGTCATTTCGGTGCGATCCAACAGTCTGTGCTTGATATGGACCGCTGATTGCTGCTCTGTGGTATCGGACACAGCAGTTTGTGGCCGAATAAGCAAGATTCACTCATAAACCACACAGAATTGAGAATATAAGCTGCAGAAATACTTGTCGGGTAGCTGAATCAGTCGTATATGACCGACCTGATGGGGTATGACATCGAAGTACCATGTAGGCACATGCATACTGTGTCCCATGTATTACGGGAAGGTATAATAACATCATTTGGGGTATCTTAGGTACCAAATACATATTCCAAAGGTGATTTTGTGAAGAAAATTTTTCGACCCTTGAGAAAAAATGACAAAAAATAACCCCCAAAAAGGCCATTTTTGGACGTTTTAGAACATTTTGTTCCCCCGAAAATTTTTAAAAAAAAAATTTTTTTTTTAAAAAAAAAAATTTTTTCAAAAACCTTTTTTTTTTAAAAAAAAATTTTTTTTTTTTTTAAAAAAAAAAATTTTTTTTTTTTGCCCAACCCTGCTGGCCGTTTCTTTTGGTTATTTCGTTATTACTCACCAAATAGAGGGCTGCAAATATGTATACTGCCTGATTATGGTCCATCTAATTATTTATTATTTAATTTGTAATTGTTTATTTAGTGTTAGATATGGTCCAACTACTGTAGATGAAAGTAGTAGTTATCAGGGTGGCACTCGTGTGGTGTCTACACAGACAACAGCAAGCCCCGCATGATGTTGCGTGGACTGTCATGACCTCGACTTAGGGCTCCACCAGATAGACCCAAACCCGAAACCCCAAACATAATTTTTTTCTATGTCCATGTTTCGGGTTTTGAAAAAAAAACCCCGAAACCCGAAACACGAAGCATGATAATCGAGAATGTTTCGACTGACTGTATAAATTGTTCACGTCAGTTACAAGTGGCAAGACCGAAACATTTTCGATTATCATGCTTTGTGCTTCGGGTTTCGGGTTTTTTTCAAAACTCGAAACATGGACATAGAAAAAATTATGTTTCGGGTCTCTGGTCTATCTGGTGGAGCCCTTATACTAAGTATCGTCATTAGCACATCACTACGATCTGCAGGGTGAATCGAGTGCACTTCTAAAAATAAGAGGTATGTAAAGGCAAACTACAGTACGCCAACACGAGCCTGATTTCGCAGGTGGTGTGCTTGCAAAACGAATAGAAAGAAAAAATCTCATGCACCACGTTGTATTCAACAACGTGTAACAATTCCCAAATCAGCAGCCATGTATGTTTCACTAATTTGCCACCTCCGATCTCCAAAATCTGGCTCGTGTTCGCGTGGTGTTACTATTATGTGTATGTTTGTACCTAGTGCCGTGCATCCATATGGGCCCGTATGCACTTTGCTGGACATCCTGGGTCGGGAGGTTTGGTCGGGGGTGGGTGTGACGTGACTTTGACCTGGAATAAAATATTTTTGCTCACTAAACACCGTATTGTGAAGCAGCAGCCAGCGCACACGGGTACACCGGCACAAATGGCCATAACTGACTGAGGTTTCACGCGCGTCAAATACACGGCATTTTCACCGGCTTCTTGTGGTTCTGGGCACAAAAAAGTCAAAATTTGCGCAAAACGATGTTCCAGAAATGGAATAAGCACTGGCTAAAACTAACTTTTCGCCCAAGTACCGCCCCGAAATCCGGCAGCCTATAGCTACTCCCCTGTGCACGACTGTGTTTAGAAACAGTCTGATGCCAATATATGTAAGTCAAGGTCAACCGTCACGCCCCGCGCACTAACAACTCCGGTCCGGGTGCCAGCAAAGTGCATACTTTCCATAATGCTGTTTCAGTCGATGCGCCATGCAAGTCCGTCTGTGATAATCCGGAGGCGCCTTTGATGGAGTTGCGCTGTGTGCTGGCGGTGATGCGACATGGGGATCGGACGCCGAAACAGAAACTCAAGATGATCGTTGACGACAAAAGGTTTGTTCTAGAGGAAAATTGCTGCTGTTGCCCGTGCAGTCAGCTATAGTCTTCTCTATAGAGAGTCGCGGTTTGTTGACTGTAGTCCGCACACTTTTCCTGACCAGGTACTGTATATTGGCTAACTAGCATTGTTGCAACTACATCATAAGTGTTTGTGGGTTAGCTAGCATTACACTTCGTGAACCAACGCCACTCGACAATTTGATGGTGAGTATTCTTTATGTTGAACGAAAATGCCGCTATTCCAGAGATCGTGTAATCAGCTCGTAAAAGTTAGAAAGTGAAAGAAAAGTACTGTACGAAAAACTACTGTACTGAAGGGAAGCTACTCCCCTGTGCCGAGGTTCGTAGGGCATTGCAGACTTTGGGAATTGTTCGTCACCGAGGGCGGAACGAAAAAGGGCGAACTGAAGCTGAAAAGGCCGAAACATCTACGGCAGATATTGACGATCGCGCACGAAATTATCAACGAATGCGCTGAAAAGCAAGAGATTATACAACAGCAATTGGTGAGTGCAGATTTTGCTTCGTTCGCACCATATATCGATCATAAACAGCAGTTTTCAATATCTTCAGTACTTAAGCCATTCTGACTTCGGGGCTGCCAGTTAAACACCAGGGCGATGATGGGGAGGAGAGGCAACACTACAGTGTAGGCAGGGCGATGATGGGGAGGAGAGGCAACACTACAGTGTAGGCAGCGCGATGGTGGGGAGGAGAGGTAACACTACAGTGTAGGCAGGGCGATGATGGGGAGGAGAGGCAACACTACAGTGTAGTCAGGGCGATGATGGAGAGGAGAGGCAACACTACAGTGTAGGCAGGGCGATGGTGGGGAGGCGAGGCAACACTACAGTGCAGGCAGGGCGAGAGGGGGGGGGGGCACCCCCAGTGTAGGCAGGGCGATGATGGGGAGGAGAGGCAACACTACAGTGTAGGCAGGGCGATGATGGGGAGGAGAGGCAACACTACAGGGGCGGGGAGGGAGGGCGCCCGCGGGCGGGTGTAGGCAGGGCGATGATGGGGAGGAGAGGCAACACTACAGTGTAGGCAGCGCGATGGTGGGGAGGAGAGGCAACACTACAGTGTAGGCAGGGCGATGATGGGGAGGAGAGGCAACACTACAGTGTAGGCAGGGCGATGATGGGGAGGAGAGGCAACACTACAGTGTAGGCAGGGCGATGATGGGGAGGAGAGGCAACACTACAGTGTAGGCAGGGCGATGATGGGGAGGAGAGGCAACACTACAGTGTAGGCAGGGCGATGATGGGGAGGAGAGGCAACACTACAGTGTAGGCAGGGCGATGATGGAGAGGAGAGGCAACACTACAGTGTAGGCAGGGCGATGATGGAGAGGAGAGGCAACACTACAGTGTAGGCAGGGCGATGATGGAGAGGAGAGGCAACACTACAGTGTAGGCGGGTCCATCATGGAAAGGAGAGCCAACACTACAGTGTAGGCGGGTCCATCACGGGAAGGGGAGCCAACACTACAGTGTAGGCAGGGCGATGATGGGGAGGAGAGGCGACACTCAGTGGCCGGGCGATGATGAGAGAGGCAACACTACAGTGTAGGCAGGGCGATGAT